>LGRX02018554.1:0-32712 GCA_001247695.2 Cymbomonas tetramitiformis | reverse complement strand
ATTGCTCGCGTTGCAAAGCGGAGTATTTCCTCCTTATTGCTTGCGCTGCAAGTGCACCTATAGGAAGTGGGCTAAGAAGATCCTGCTGAGCATCTACTGCACTTTCACGAGTGCTTTGTGGCAGGTGGCGGGTGGGCTCACTGTGCACACGCCGTGTGGTGGCTCATCGGCTGACTGTGTGCCGTTGTGGGGCACTTGGGGTGCACTTTGGGGGGCTCGAGTTGCGGCTATTGTATTTAAGGCAGGCAAGGGAGGTGTTCCTGGCCAGTCACATCGGTTTATGATAACGGTGCCAGGGTTGTGGCTTGTGGCTGAGCGGCGCCGGGGCTGTGGCTGAGCAGGGCTGGCTGAGGGCTGAGCCAGCTGAGAGCGCCGGGGCTGTGGCGCCGGGGCTGTGGCTGGCGCGCCGGGGCTGTGGCAGCGCGCTGGTTCTGTGGCTGAGGGCGGCGCCGGGCTGTGGCTGAGAGCGGCGCCGGGGCTGTGGCTGAGGCGGGCGTCGGGCTCTGGCTGAGGCGGCGCGGGGCCAGGCTGAGGCTGCGCCCGGGCTGGCTGAGAGCGGCGCCGGGGCTGTGGCTGAGAGCGGCGCCGGGGCTGTGGCTGAGGGCGGCGCCGGGGCTGTGGCTGAGAGCGGCGCCGGGGCTGTGGCTGAGAGCGGCGCTGGTTCTGTGGCTGAGGGCGGCGCCGGGGCTGTGGCTGAGAGCGGTGCCGGGGCTGTGGCAGGTAAAGCTGGAGGGCCGCGTTGCGGCAAGCCGCCTCGGCACATACTATGAGGCTCGCCCAGACGGCGGTACGCAATCACCTTGCCCGGCTTTCGCCTCACAGCAATCTTGGAAAAGCATGCAGCACTCAAGGAGTGTGCCAGCCACGCGGTGCTGCACGGCGCTGATGCACGTCGAGAGCGTGTCTGGCGCGCCACGAGAGTGTGCCGGCCACGATGTGTGCCACACATCTGATTATGACAAGCGTCAAGGAGTGCGCTCGGGTGAGTGCAAGGAACAATGGGTCAGATGTCGAGATCGGCACAACAGCGCGGGCAAGAGTATAATGAAGGTGGATGTGAGGAGAGCGCGGGGCGGGAGGTCTGGGTGGGGGCCCTCGGGCCAGGACGAAGTCTATTCAATGGGAAGTCGGCTGATCTGACCATGTGCCGTGTTTACGTGGGGCTGGAAGAAACTGAGAAGGTGAAGCCCTGTGAAACTGTGAATGTGATGCCGTACCCACTCCCCCCCGATGCTCCACAGGGTTAAGCGGCAGTGCTATGCCGGGTGATCAGCGCCTTCCTGGCTGCTGCTAGCTGCCCTGCAAGACTTCTGGGAGGCAGGCTAGCAGTGCGTCCAAGCGCGCCTCCTCTGGCTGTGGAGATTAGCAAAAGGGCATTCTGAACTCCTGGCGCGTCGCCACCATGCTCCTAGGGGGGGGAAGTCAAATCAACAGAGTACATCCAAATCCGACGAGGAGGCCTTTCGATGGCCCTCGGATTGGGCTGCAGATGGTATGTGTACTTTTTTTTCTCGTTTCTGTAAATCGGAGGCGGGTATCATGCACATTTTGTACAGGCCAAGGAATATGAGCCTAACATGCTGCAGTGGCAGCCTGGTGAGCTCGAGAAGATCCGCGAAAGCGACAAGGAATAGTCAACCTCGTTGAATGACATGGTTTAATGTGCATGTTTGGCTAATTTGAGATGTGATGACGTCATAGCTAACCTAAACCGGGCAATGATGCGCCGCGTGGCGATATGTGTGCGCGTTCGGCCTTGCGCAGATTCCTTTGATAACCGGCACCAGTGCACCTCAGTGCCCTAGAGGACTCTTTTAGGCTCCCCACTGGGGTTTACAGAGTTAAGTACACACTTCCGGGACTTCTATCATGATTCCTCCGGAGCTTTGTGGATATTGAGTTCGTCTGCCTCACTGAGCCCTCTGCCACCATCTGTGACTGCTGCGCCAGCATATATCAGATTACTAGCTAATTTTGGCATGCGCTCATCCTCAAAGCTTGATTTGAGCAAAGCGCCAGCTACCAATGTTCTAATGTGAGATTTCACTGTACATCCTGACTAATCCTGGAGGCCTTACGGACAACACCAGACCGACTACCCGCTGCTTGCCAAGCACCTTGAAGTGGCCTTTGGCGAGACTGAGCATTGTGGTCGTGCCTGCTGAATCCCCCGAGTCAACTGCATCACGACCTGCCAACATATATGCTTCATTCGCTAGAATTGTGCTCCGAGTGCCTCATGGGCTAGCCAGGTAAAGGAGTGTTGTGCACAGGCACTATGATGTGCTCACAATATTCTGCCTTTGTAAGTTGAGGGATGAGTCTCCTCTCCACTGCATTCTGGTCTAAGGGGTGGGTCATGTCTCCACTATGTCTTGTAGATGCCTGGCCCCAACCTGTACCATCAGTGGCCAATGCTTCACTGACCGCCTCGCAACTCCCGGATAGCTGTGCAGCATTGCTACATACCACCGGGGGATGCACACAGATGCAGTGATCCTAGGTGTGTAAGTGGTTTGCGTTATTGGAATGAACTATTTGAGAACCTGGCTTACATCATTAAGCGTAAGTTCCTTCCAAATATTCAACACTTACATTATTATGAAATTGTGAATGATACCTCGTTTTGGTGCACACTCCATAAACTCCCAGTACAGACACCAGACTAACTGACGCAGATTTAGCTTCCATTGCTATTGAGCAAAGTACAGTATCGATAGCACGCTTAATCTAATTGATAGTTCCTTAGTCAGCCTTACCTTTATAGTTTGAATACCATATCAGTCTTATACATGTCGTTCGATATTCTTGCACTGACCGCCCAATAAGTTCACAATGGCTGGCAGGATTACACGTCAAGCTGATGCATGACATCAATATTTTATTGGTGGGTTCCGATTCTGCATATGGATGATCAGCAACACAGCATACCAAAGCATCAGCCTCGCCCTGTCCTATCACTTGATCTCCTTTCTCTCTCTCTCTGCGGCCCAAGCCACGAGGGAAACACTCAAAGGTTTGGGAAAACTCGCTGTAAAGTTGGGATAATATTCCATGAAATTTTGAGTGTGTAGTAATGAGTTGTAATCCGAAGGGTAGATTTGGCCGCAACTAATGAATTACGATAAGGTGGGCGGGATTGTATCTTGCACAATATTAGGATGGTCGATCTCACTATCTCTGACACTACACTCTGATAACTCAAATCGTATTCGATGGTTGATCCCTGCATGTGTATTACGCCAGCACCCTTGTCTGTTGTATCGCAGACCTATGATGCTACTGTGCCTCTAATCTTAGGTGACGTGAATACGTTAGGTTATATCGACGTAGCATGCTAGCGAATCACGAACAGTGTTTTTCATTACCATTGTAAAGTGCGAAGTGGAAGTTGTTTCTTGTGGTTCACTGCTGTTTGAGTATGCGGTCACTGCAGTGCTGGGGTCGTCAATCCCCGCCGCAGCATTTTCATTTGGTGTTCGTTATATTGGCTTTCGTCATATTCGATCGTTGCAATTAGGACTTTGCTAATCCACTAAGGAGGATTTGGTCAGGTTTTAAATCATAAAAATCAGAGTTACAACATCTTGCCGTAGTCGAAATATTTATGAGTTCAATGACATCATGAGGCTGAGATAAGTTTACCTTCGATCGGAAGACACAAGATTCTAGGCTGTCAAGCGAGAATATAAAAATACACATCCTTAGTACCCTTGATCTTGAAAAGGCATCTGTGAGTGTGCTTTTGCACGGGAGTGTTGCCGATAACTTCTGTGGCTCATCTATTGAACGAAAGTGGGGAGGCCTACTAATTATCATCACCCCCTGGAAGCAGTGCATATCTTCTTTCACTGCTTACGGATATTCGAGGTTGCAGTGGTGCATACTAAGCATATTGTTCGTTTGTTAACCAAGCAGTATTTAATCCTACTAATCATTTTATTTCACTACTTACATATATAAGGTTACGCAGTGTTGCATACTAAGCATATAGTTTCTTTGTTAACCAAGCATTATTTAATGCAAGTTCAGTACACAACAGTAGCTGTAGAATTTGTTGGTGGGACATCTGCAATTTGCAATAGCCATAATGACATTAAACCATAATGTCCGTTTGATGTGTCATAATATGCCTCGATGCGCACAACCTCGTCAAGCCGCAGTCGCGGGGGCTTAACATCATTGGGTCCATGACCAAATGCGCAAGTGGTCATCCCCACGAGGTAACCCTGGAAAGCACACATACACACACACACACAATCATGCTGATATACCCCTATAGACAGCAAGTAAAATATCATTTTCCCCCTCGCACTGCTTGATACCCTCACAGTGCTTGATACCCTCACATTGCTTTTGATACCCTCACAGTGCTTTTGATACCCTCACAGCAGTGCTTGATACCCTCACAGTGCTTGATATCCTCACAGTGCTTTTGATACCCTCATAGTGCTTGATACCCTCACAGTGCTTGATACCCTCTCAGTACTTGATACCCTCACAGTACTTGATACCCTCCCGGTGCATGCCAGGGCCCACTTTCAGGTAGCCACCCCTGTGCTACATGGTGCAATCCCATGTGACTGCACAATGCACGTAACATGACGAGTGTGTGCGCATCAGATATAGCAAGGCATGCGAACATCGTGATCATCTGAGTGAGCATATCCCTATCACATAAAGTGTGGAGTTTTGACAAGACAGGAATGACAATTTGATGGCACCCCACCCAAAGGATAGGGTCACTCTCCCTATCATTTCTGGGTTTGAATATACAACATAGGGTTACACACCGGGCCGCCTACTAGTCCTTAGCACTTGAATGAATTACTTGTGATTCGCAAATTCACCTTCTCATTTCCGGCTGTTGTCCCATTTCCATAAATAGGACGAGAGTTGCATATCAGTTCGTTGGTGGAATCTCTATACAAGAATATGCCGAGGGGACTTGCGGCACCCAGATGCTGATGCCCCGCAGCATCCACAATCTCCACTTGATGACCTTCTTCGATTGCATGTTTCTCTTCCGGTGTCATGTTGACGGGCTTGGAGGACGGTGGGTCGAACGGATTTGGCCCATTGATCGGAACATCAATGTACTGATGATGTTAAGCCGCACGTGCACATGATATTCAATAGGGTGCGTCTTAGCAATCCAAACATATTGCGCACTACAGGGTCGGTTCAAAATGAATACAACATCAAAATGTTATCGACGATACCGTTCGGGCGTCTCCCATACTTCGCCATAGTTAAGCATATACTCAAATCGCATATATATTTCAATATCTAGCACATGCAACTTCTATGCCGTGATTGGCTATCGGCACAGTGTGCCGTTTGCGTGTAGAATCATTGCAGTCTGAGTGTAATATCGCTGTTACATCTGAAATGCATTCTGTGAAACCTTGCAGAACTCATCAAGCCAATCTACCCGGCCTAGAACCCGCTGCCTAGACGGTGTTTCAGCATCAATCCAATCACCTTCTGCATGCTAGAATCGCTACAGTTGTCTTGAGCATGCCAGGATGATCCCGTCCGTGATTGAAAAAACATTTTCATTCCGGCATGATTTGCGACTTAACAGATGTTGTGCAACAAGTGTTCTTTGTGAGATTGTGACAGCCATCCTTGTTACTTAAGAGCCACGGCAAACCAGGCCTTGGAAGAGTTGTTCAGAACAATATTTGACCACCACATCGGAAAGAGAGTCATTAAGTGTCGCATAACACAATAGTTGATCTGCATGGTTTATCACAGTCTGCTTTAATAATTGGATGCCTCTATTGCTTGGTACAAGGCGCACAATGCGCGGTGGTAAGCCAGAGTGAATGCTTTAATATGCATGGTCTATGTGTGTGTTTGTATTCATTTGGACACGCAAGGTACCCACCTGATATGAGACAGCCTTATGCAAACATGTGGCAGAGTCGTTGGTGTTGCATTCTTCGACATCGTACTCGATATTTCCAGAATGGTGCAGATCCCCAGTGACATCACAGCATGATGATGCAGGAGGGCGCAATGAAATTGTCTCCGGAGTTGCTGGCTCGTAGAAAAATGTGAATTTCATTGCATAGTGAGATTGTTGCAGCGTGTGAGGCGTCATATGAGCCCCATTGCGTGTCTCCAGCAGGTACACACCATCTTCGCAGCAGCGCAAACTGGTCATTTCCATGTCGAGCCAGCAAGCATACGGTCAAGCCAAATTGCAACCCGTTATCCCAGAATATGGTTTATATAATAAGGTAAGTACACACACACACAATAATAAACTAAATCACTTATTTGTGTGTAGCCTTGTATGCCCCGTCGCTCGGGCCTGCTCAACCGGATTACCCTCGGGCAGATTTGAATGTGACATTTATACGATGTGAAACCCCTTTCACATTCTCGTGGGATTAAATGGGAATATCAAAGTGGGATTTAGAATATAAGGTGGGATTAAATCCGAATATCAAAGTTCCACGTCAAGATTTAAAGTATCGGGCGGTGCTTCCGAGAAATGTTATAGGGTATCATTTTAAAGGTGTTTCAAAGGCCAAGCTCACAAAGTTCTCAATTAGTGCTCGGTCGCACCGCTCCACTTTATATTCTAAAAAAACTCACTTTTGAGAGGGTTTTAACTTCGCTTTCACCGCTTTCAAAGGGAAAACAAAGAGGGGAAAACATGATGTCAGTGTACGATCCATGCCAGCATTGTGTGCAAGAGCGTTTTAATTGGGTGTGCTGCAGCGGTGTAGGATCCACGTAGACAGAATCGCATCTGCCGCATTCCACATGGTTTTTTTGTGATGAATATTAGGTTTTTGACAGGGTCTATACATTAATCACACATTTTGAGGAGAATTTATACATTAATCGCAAGGAATGACATTTTTAGAGGATATTGTTTATATTACCATTTATTACCATAAAAATAGAAATATTACCATCGCAGCGGCCTACAGCCTCGTACCTGAACGGCTGAAATCGGTATGCAAATTCCAAATATTAAGTATGAGGTACCTGAAGCAAAATATTCCTTCCGTATCCATATTCCATTCCTGCTATTGGCAAATAGAGGTCCTAAATATCAGACGTTCAACATGTCGTCTATCAATGTGGTGCAATAAAGTGTTGTTTCTGTCTATCAGTCTAAAGCTGAAGCTATGAAATTAGCTTGATATCTAAATTGATCCATCTCAACCGTCAACTAAAATTAGTATAATGTCTAGTTCAATCACGCGTACAGTAATAAAGTGAAAGCCCAAAAATCTCGGGTAGCGTAAGCTGCATTTCGTACGGAATGGAATTTATACCAAAAAATTTGGGTCAAGTAAGATAGCGAGAGGCAGACAGACGCAAACGCGAGCCTGCATGAGGTCTGGAGCTATGGACATTACCCGCAAGTTAGTAATGTTCAGCCCATGTTGTTTTTGGTATACTCACCTATTCCGAACCCAACATAACTTTGCATACATATTCTAATTAGTGCTAGGAACAACATTTTTTGCACGAGCAACATCCGTCCAGCAATCATGACGTTGTACGGTTATTGTGAGGGGGGGTAATGCGTGTTATTCGAGCCAGCCATCTCAACTGACGCCCAGTAGGGACGCATACTGCATAGCATACGGATATCATGCATATCATATGCACGTTAGAAACGAATTCTGAGCATCTGAAAGTGCACTGTCACATCTAGCAGACGAAGCGCGTATGTGAACCGCGTCCACGCTTCCGCTAGGGTTTCTTCCCTCATCGGCGCGTTCGCTTGCAAGCGTGCCTGCGCATCCGATGAGGGAAGCGTCAGCAGAAACTGTATTTTATATGTGTTGTCTTCCCTAAATAAATTGCACAGACTGAACAGTCAGCCACACATCCTGCTGTGGGCTGACGCGTTCATTTGTGTATAGCGGGCGGAATTTCAGGATTTTGAAACCCGCAACAGTTGCACTATAGTTTATCATTCTTCACGAAACGGGTACCCGTATATTAAGTAAGAAAACGTGATAATATTTTATAGCAAAAGGTTACTTAAATTGATATACAATATTAGAGATCTTTACTTCGCTGGACAGGAGCACATTGCGGGGGAGAAACCATTCCGCCTTACGTAAGTTAACACAACATATTTAACAAATAGCAATTATCATATTCCCCACCTGACCGCTGTAATTCCCCGTTCGCGTTTCGCTATCCCCCATTCGCATTGACGCAGACGCGTGACGGTCTCAGATCGCGACACAAGGATGAACGATAAGGCGACAAGCCACCGACTGTGTCACTGTGACTGCCACGTCATATCAGTAGGATGGGACGCAATTTTCATGACCAGATATTTACGGCATCTTTATATATTTCGATTCCCTGGATCGCGGCCAGATTATTGGTTCGAAATTATACAACATTTTTTATTGGTTCAGTAGAGTGACAAGGCAGTTTTTCTCAACAGAGATATGGTGGGGAACACTTAGGTTGTACTCCCCACAATCAACTGCATCCCTCGGGTGTGGCAGTGGCGAGCGTCACAATGGCGAATTTCAATTTGCATGCATCTGTCGAAAATGTATCAGGGTATATTGCTCACCGTGGCGGGCCGGCCTGGGGCCGTAGCTCACCACTCCGGGCCGCATGCGGGTCGATGGAATATATGGATGCGGGCCGTGACGTCTGATATGAAAATACCGAAATTTATGCAAAAGTATGCGATTTTTACAATATCACCATACTTAAAATTTAAATTTCGCGCCTGCGGCGGGCAATTTTGGAGATTGGCCTTATTGGCCGAAAGCGGGCTAGTGGATTTGCTGATTGCGGGCCGTAACAAAAAAAATAAACAATACACACTGAAATGTATGCGTCAGGATTCACTCTGGCTTACTGTCACCACATATTGTGTGATTTGTACCAAGCAACAGAGGCATCCAATAATTGAATCGGACCGTGATAATCATGACGCGTGTACAGGCGTTTCATATTCAGATTATAGTAACATGCATAACAAGATGTTTTGTATTACACGCATCATAATTGTCGTGTTATTTTTTGTATACACCCTGTGTTATGAATACATGCATGTGGGTAGTCATTTTGACAACGCGTAGCCTCACAAAATATTTTCAAGTAGCACTTGCACGTTGGTGATCGTCAAGAACATATTGTTCACTGTGTGTAGATGTGTGTATGCGCGCACACACACCTCTGTATAACTTAGATACCGTCTTGAAATTTTCCAGGGTCCATTTTTGTGGGTGCCCCTGTTTTGCGCGTTGTGTTCCCGTGCGCGGCCCGGCAGGGTGAATACCAAAAAAATATGCGAACATGGCAATATCAGCTCCGGTCGCTGACAGTGACGCATGCTGCACAGAGCGCGAATCAAATGCCGTCTACTCAAAAAATAGGGGGGAGATGCACTGCATCAACTTTCCCAGACCGTGGTAAATGGCATTATGCTATGCCGCGGTGTCCAGTAAATCTGTATGGTATCATCAAGATGTGTTGCCAACGCTTACCCTCCTTGGTAGGTTTCAAGATGACATGCTGAGTTTCCCTCGAGCTGCAGCTCGGTGTTGCACACAAATGGGATCTTGGGTATTTGGCCATCAATGGTCCCGGCAGTGTAGTTGAACATTCGCGCCGATGTGCACGGACATTCCGCAAGCTCAGAGTAGGTGGTGCCTGGCTGCACAGATCCTCGAGTGTTGATGAGATGCATAAGAGGCATGAAGGCATCCGTCCCCTTCTCTGCGATCTGTCCATGCCCATGTGAAGATTCAAAAGTTACCAATGCCCCGAGTATAATCAATAATGTCTGATTGTTTGTTGCTTGGCTCACTCATATAAATGTATGCGCAGTTTGCGAGCATGAGCTTTTTCGCGTCGTGTATGTTTTTTACATAGCACAGAAAAAGAGCAAATATATTTGCAACATCGTCGTAATACAAAGATATGGATTGCTGGATGAACCCCAACTATATTAGTATTCACTCTAGCTTACCATCACTCACTGCTGTAACCCCAACGTTTGCGCAGCAGTTACAAAAATGTTTTCATACAACAAACACATCCGCCAATGGTAATTCTAATGTGCCGTGTAATATCGGATGCCTCTGTTGCTTGGTGCATGCCAGTCGCTTTGTAGTAAGCCAGAGTGTAATTAAATTCGCCAATGGTAATTCTAGACGTACCGTGTATGTACTGCATGGACATGAGTGGCCTTCTGATGAAAAATGTTTTGGCTGATACCACGTGAGCTTCTCACATGCATACTTTACATACAAAACCATATTTTACAATGCACTTAAACTTTACACTAATTGCGCATATCCTGCAGTCTAGTTTGTGGTTATAGTTCGCGGTATGGTAATCCATACCTAGAAGACTATCTTTCACGCGCTGCGAATCGAGTCCCTCACCCCTCTCTGCGATTTGCTGGAGCATGCTACTCACACATGTCATACTCACATAAGTGCGTGTGCATGTCCAAGAGTGATAGGAATGCGCTAATGTATCGAGGGCCGGGCGCGTGCCTTGCCATATGGCGCGTGATAATGGTGAGGGGTGTGCCTCTCTTCAGCTCCTGATATCCCACCAAAAGCAAATGCGGTTGAGGTGTTTCCACCGCCGCCGCGGGCTTTGAATTTCAGGAACTCGGCCTCCAGTGTGAGCATAGTGGGCAGAGGCGCTCTTCCCAATGGTGTTGATGATCGAGTGATATCGTTGGACATTGCATACTGCTGCTGCTGCTGCTGCTGCTGATCGTGATTATGTCGCATGCAAATTAGGTCCACCAGCAGGGACACACCGAAGCTTGAATTGAGTATTGATCCATCATCATGAGAACACGCCGTGCACACAAAACCGAAGGTAGAACCAAATGTTTCCTAATTCGCCATTTTCCTGAGCACATGTTGTGATTCTTTGCTACTAATCAAAGTTCCCGATGCAATTATGTATATAATATATGTGGGTGTGTGGTGTCCACACCCTGCCATGCCGCCGTGCACAGGATTATAAGTTCACAATATGCGATACAGAGGCACCTACCCCAAGGCGGGCCCTCAATAATCTATGACAGTATCAACCGCCGCAAGCGGAATATAACTGTAGAATTATGGTGTTTCTGTGATGTGCGCACACAGAAACCTAAGATACGTAACATTTATTCTAGAGCACGCCATGTCCACGGCCAACCCGGGCTGTCTTATAATGAGGAAACTGTCTTGCTACTAATTACGTACTGTACATACTTGAGCTGAAGGATGCTGTGATGAGGCTGCTGACTAGACCGTGTGTGTGTGTGTGATACTAACCTCATTACTTCCCTCATCCTCATTGTAACGCATTAGTTCGTCATAGAATTGTCGTAACTCGTTCATCGTTCCCAGCACGATCCCATAGCTGTGAGCATGGATCCCTCCAGTCAAAACCAACAATGCATGCATGATGCAGTGGCCAACACAGTCTCACTCTGTCAATAGATAATCAGATGGCCCAGTAGCCATGAGTAGTGGTCCCCGCATGGTGAATAATTATATAGTATTGCTGTTTATTGGATTAGCCATCGATGCTCGCTATATGTCAAGGTAGCATTTTCCGAAGGTCAACATCGGCCCAAAACTCGCATATCTTAGATCGCGAGATATATGTGCTTCTAAGTTGGTGCTTGAGTATTGTTAAATATGGGAGATCTCGGAGCAGTGGCACGACTATACCTTCTTCATATGTTAACTACTTGAGTCCCGGAAGTGCATAATATATTCAAAGAGGTTGTGCCAGCCTGTTGATGAGAGGTTTTTTTTGCTGAGTTTTGTGCTGATGTTGACCTCCGGTAAATGATACCTAGACGGAAATGCAGGTAAATTTCGGGCATTTTTTCTCGTGCTATCTACAATTGCACAGGCCACATCTGCTGTATCGCGGTGTACGAATCACAATTTACAAAATACAAAGTGCATAATATACAATCGACTGTCATAATTACTGTACAAAGAACCAGCGAGACACTCTGACGGTCTGAGATGGATTGTGTGATCGAAGACACGAAGAAAATACAGTTTTTAAGTTTTTTGGTTTTTCATGCTTGCTTCATGCCTGCTTGGAACGGTGAACATACACCGCGGTCCCACGGAGCATGGGCAAGATGTCAGAGATGCCAACATGGACCTCCACTACATCGATCAATGTTGGCAGTATCGTGGGCGTGATCATCCCCGCGCTGATCATGGCAGGGGAAAACAAAAAAATATGTACTCGCCATCGCGGATGCCGAAGCTTTTGATGAGAAACATAAATTATACATAACAGCAACTTATCGACACTTAAACTAAAAATAAGTCCGACGATAGGTTCCTAGGGGGGTTCAGCAACCCCTCTTGATATTTGCTTTTCTTGCTCGTCATATTGTTGTATATACGTGAGACATTCAGTCTCCCAGGCTTAATGGAGCCTACTGTAATCCCCAGCTTGTATATATTTTTACACCCTGTTACGCCACTCACGCCACCCAGCTTGTATATATATATTCTGAATTGGTGCCCTTGTGTTAGTGTTGCGATCCGGTCGCTGCACAACAAGGTGTATTCAGAATATATATATTCTCAATACACCTTGTTTCGGCAATGACTATCATATATAACTTTTGCTCCTTATGATTTGGAACCTGGCCAAATTACCTTACTTAATCAGCAGCAGCAGCAGCAGCAGCAAAGCGCGAATCCCAACGGGCCCCAACGGGCGACACGGACGAACTTCCGATCTCACGATCGCCAGACGCTAACGATGACAGTGCCACTACAGTCGCGTACATTTACCGCGACGCCACCCACGCGTTATGGCATGGCATGTTGGGATGCAAAAAGCGAAGCACTGTCGCACATGATCCTACGGTCAGTTGGCCTAGTGGAGATCTATTTTTGAGATCGATCCGCCTAGTATATATATATATATATATCCAATCGCTGCACAACAAGGTGTATTCAGAATATATATATATATATATATATATATATATAGTTATACTCTCTGCCACACCGTGTGTAAGAGATCACAATGTGTAATACAGAGGCACCCGCTAAAACAGCAGGCCCTGGAAGACTTCAGGACGGTATCAACCACCGCGAAGGGAAGTAAACTATATAATATTCCGATCAGATGCAGGATTGATTATGTCTCTGACAATCTCAAGATAAGTGAAAAGTGGGCACACACACAATCCTTATGTCATGCACTCAAATATTGTCGTAGAACAAGTAGTAGTCGATAAGCTTAATCTAATATTATATCATATATTAAAGCATGCACACTGACCAGCACTTTCGACAATGACTATTATATATATATATGATAGTCATTGTCGAAAATACAAATTAAAATACACTCTGACGTAAGACTACAAAGCGACTCGCATGCACCAAGCAACAGATGTATCCCGATAGTATACACTGACCACAAGTTACATTTATATATTACTTATATACTCAGAATATAATACTTATATGGCATATATATACCGCGCCGCTTTACCCGGCGCATGCGGGGCATACTACAAGGCGGCTGCAATGGGGATTTATGGATGCAACGTCGTATATTGCATTGAGAATGATGTATGCACACTACGACAATATATGCAGCGTGAAATTTTTATGCATTATCATACATTATCGTGCAATTGTCGAAACGGCGACTAGGTGTAGGGAGGTATTCTTCATTGCATGACGTTTGTTGTACGCGCGTGAATAAATATCATCTTAATTTATAGTATTCATGAAATGAAAATTGTGTCTTACGCACTGTGAATTGCTTTGCTGTGTCCACACTCGTGTATGCCCTGATCGCACCAAGACGCGCGCCGTGTTGGTTTATCACATTCTTATGATTGAATTATAATGGTATGCCTCTTTTGCTTGTTGGCACAAATCGCACAATGCGTGGTGGCAAACCAACGAGTAAATAACACACACATACACACTGAATATATTTTTTTTGTACACACCCTGTTACGGGAACACAATGCATATAATTTTCAATATTATATGTGCACACAGTAACTGAATGACACAAGATCAGCCGACAAAAGCCAGCCCACCATCATCCCAGTGGATGTGAGAAGCAAATCAGGAGCAAGGGTGGGGCCGTGACAAGATACCGCCAACTCATACATATTCTTAACCCAGATGCAAAGCAACGTGGAAAGATGATACGATGTGATCAATCATCGCCCAACAATTGTTGGTCTCTGGCTTACGGAGTAAGCAGAGCCTACTGACATGCCCCCCACTGGATCAAGGTCGATGGATGGGACCCGTTGGTCTATGGTTATGCCATGAATGCAGTCTCACTGTCACATAGCATGAGTCAGCATGGACACCCCATGTTTTAAAAATGAAAATATGCGGGCACCTACGTGCTCCCCACCATATGTTATATATATACAACAAGGTGTATTCAGAATATATATATATATATATGCACACTTAGGGCCTACTTTTGTAGGTGCCCTTGTATTAGTGTTGCGATCCGATCGCTGCACAACAAGGTGTATTCAGAATATATATATATATATATGCACCCACACCCACACCCACACATAATATATATGTACATCAGACATTTAGATTCGATGTCCTGAGCTGTGTTCTACCTAGCTAGGATCTAGGAGCAAAGCATGCGCAGCCTATCACCACATGTACCGTGTATCAAGAAGTGAGAATAACGAATTAGATACGCGCCAGTGATGCTTTCTTGTGGCGTATAAACCAGATAGCGTGTATTTTTAAGCAGGTATGTACGCGCGCGCGCCGACATAGCCTGAGAGGTGGGATGAGTACCCATAGAAAATGCCTAGCCACCAACATAATAAAAACACGAAACCGCAATGTTCGCATCGAAGCTCCAGTATGGACGAATTAAATTGTCAGTATTTCCTGTATTTAAATAAATTCATCCGGCACGGCTGAACCGTAGTGACCTCGGACGTGAACTTACTGGTGGAGGTAACAGTCATACAAAGGGGCTGAGTGTAGTTCCACGCCAGTGATGGGGTCAAGCTCTACAACATCAGCACGGTATCCAGTAATGGCCATCCGCTTGGTCCCAAACTCCTCGCGAATCTTAGCTGGCAACCGTATTGGCTGCGATTGTTGTACCAGTCACGCGCGAATCAGGATGTCGGCATGTACGTGGCATCGGTATCGAATCAATAACATGATTTGTCGTTACATACAATACCACAGTCGTCCACACAATATGCTGGTCGCATGATACGTACAATCGTGCATATAAAAGACGCGTGAATCCTTCGTCGCCTTGTACTTTTGTCCAAGAGTTCGCGCCGAGATAAGCGTCGATAATTTATTGATTCGCGGTCTGAGATTGATATAGAACGCATATATCTATGCGTAACGTGTGCTCGTGTGTGCATGATGATGTGTGCTCGTGCGTGGGTGCGTGGGTGCAGGTACTGCAGCACGCTATAGCTCGTTGATGATGCGCGATACAGATCATCGTTGACATTTATTATGCATACGCGTATCCGCTGTCTCCTTGCGCACCGACACGACTGGACGATTCGCCTACCTAATTAAGCTTATTATTACTGCGTGTCAAATACATTCGCAGTAATTGATAGGATTCATGTACATTTTGACACAAATGATCCTGTGTAAACATCGCAACCTATGTCGTTACTATGCGCAGTTCAGCATCGCTACCCAGCAACGCGTTGTGATGGTGTGATTATCACAGCATCGAATCATTGGTGCCGGAAATAAACAAAGTGTGATTAATCATTCATAACGTATGCCGTGATACGGTGAGCAGCAGCGGCTTAGCGGCGACAGAGTAAGCGGGCGCACCTTCTGGAATTTGTTGTGCACTTCCCCGTAATCAAGCTTCACAGGTCTAGAAAGCACCTCAAAAGACTGTCCACGAATGGGCACCGCTCTCTGCTGAATGTAATCATAACCACCATCAGTGTATTTGCGTTGATGAGACCGATTTCCCGACTTTTGCGATGCAGCGTACACGATTGCCAACTGAACGAAAAAAATCCGAGATACTTGCTGCATACTACTACTGTAACGTTTGCAAAATAGTCCTTTATAGAGATGATCTCCACATTGCATCGCCATTGGGGCGGCTGCTATTGGTCGAAGGCGGGATGGCCGGAAACTCGAGGAGAGGCTATGTCAACTTTAGATCCCCGTTAAGACAAGAAAACGTGCTTTTAGCGTGTATCTTAAGAAAACATCTGTGAAGATATATGCTGGTTCGATCGAAGAAAATGATTCAAAACCGGTATGGGCGCACGTCATTAATTGCCTTCCAGCAATATATGCACAATTCGCTCGCCAGCTTTTCTACCATGAAGTAGTGTGAACTGCCACATTCATCGCGTCGGACTGTAGCCGCGATGGCAGAGATCAATCGGTCTGCGAACGTTAGATGCGCGTGCAATGTATGCCAATCAGTTTTGGGAAACACCTTTTTGCAGATTGAGTGCATATACCCCGTGATTATGGGTTCTTCCTTCATCACGAGCGGGACTACGTGGAATAAGGACCGCCACAACCATGGGATATTTTCGGTATTATTTTGATTGAAACTTTGGTAACCTAATAATGGAGTAGTGTCGCCAATCGCCAAATTCAGTTATGATATAATAAAGTCATGTACATGCATGAAATAATCATGAGCCACCTGTCGTGATAATTTGGAGCACGCCTCACTCTCCAAAATGCACCGACGCCCCACGTGCGCGCACAGCCTAGCGCTCATGCTGCCATGTAATCTAAGTATAGTTACGGCTGGCGACGTATACAAAAGAGGCCCAGGCGGTCAGATCAGGGGGAGTATGTGATATCGCAACTTGTGGTCTGATGACATCAGGGCATTATTCGTGTCAAACGCCTATAAAAATGAACAGTGCTAGGGCTTCATCTAAATGTTGATGGACAACAAACACGGGTCGATTATTAGCGAGGCGGGGGTTCTAGCCATCTGCGCATCTGGCGAAATCGCATGGGCCCGGCAACGGCCGGACAATTCTGGGCAGATGTAACGCGAGGAAACCCCTCAAGCACGATAGGCCCGGCGCATTTTTTATAAGCAGCCCGGCAGCGGCCCGGCGCGATTTTTGGGGGGCTCCCATGGCCACGGGCCGCGCGGCCCGGCAGGGTAAGATACACACACTGGACCTTACTGAGAAATCGAAGGGCTTCAGTGAGCTTCAACTGGAGCTCCAGCAAAAAATGGTCGAAAATCTCGTAAAGCTCAACGCGGGGCAACTGCCGAAGTCGCCCCCATCGGCTGAAGGGGACTTCCACATCAGGAAGAGGGCCAAGCAGCGCAGTGAGACACCGGGCAGCGACAGCGACACCAATATGGTGGTGACAGGGACACGGGGACGATATGAAAAAGAAGTTCGCTGACTTTGTGAAGTCCCAGACAAAAGAGAAAGAAAAGGTACTGCCCACACAACATCTGCCTGCCCTGGAAAAAAACTGTTAACACCAACCGTAGAGTCAACAGGGACATGATCCCAAAAAATCAGGGAGGGACAGGGGGGCATTCACTACTCAAATATGTGCAGAAACTCACTCTCAACGGAGGTTCCCTCAAGCTCATCGCAGAAACCAAGGGGCTAACAAAAGGCGATCGCAGGCAGACAGCCGTGCCAAGGTGTCAAGATCCAAGATAGAAGTGAGAAAACAGCAGAGCTGTACGGGGGAAATACGAAAATAAGATATGGTGAAAAAGAACAGCACTACTTTGAGCTCGATCGAGCTAGGACCCCCACAAACTGTATGCTAGGCACTGCCTACCTGCCTCGCAGTACATCGAGCCTGATACATATGCAAAAATATGTGATAAGTAACAATAAGAGTGTACAGAGAGAATCCTGTCTTGACAAAAGTGACTGGTGTCACCTCATCGTGATAGCAAAACATACCTGTGCAGTAAGCCCAAAGAAATAAAAGCATCACCCTCCCACCAGGGGGTGGACACAGGACGATCACAACCACAACGGTAGAACAGGAACTTACCTCGGTGAAGGGAATCAGGGCGAAGCCATCCGGGGGGGGAGGGTCACAAATAATTGCCCTTTATAAACCAAAGGTAAGCAAACAGGGAGTAGGCAATAATGAAAGCACATATAACAAACCACGGACTGTGGCAATGTACATAAGGCAAATATATAGACATACATACAGTAGGGTAAAATAACAAAACCTGCAGTAAATTATGCTCCACTGATACCAACAAAGTGAGTGCACAGTGTCACAATACCTGCGGCAGAGGCAAAACAGAGACCCGGGACACAATAGCAATAAGTGAAAATGCGTATGTTGGGATAAACCCGGCAGATAGGCTGGAGATAAGGATGAACCCTAACCTTACCCTAAACAAAATGAACACTATATGGCCCCTGGGGGGCAAGGTAACGAAAAACTCGCCGGGAAACTTGATAGGAAGGATATATGGTGCATGGAAAGGCTGTGGGAAAACCTCCAAACTAAATAGACAACATTCGGTGTTTAGCAAATTGCTCCAGGAGCTCTACGTTAAATTACACAAATTTGAAAAAATGGCCATTATGATAAAAATTTCGGGGAGACACTTCATGGACATAAACGAACTAATGTGGGCAAATATGCCACCCATATACGCGGTAGGCAAGGCGGGGGAGGGCAACATAAGTGTGTAACGCGTAACCAGATATGGAACATAACGGCAACAACCAAAAATGCATACGATGAGATAAGCCCGGCAGATAAGTCAGAAACAAGGATGAACCCTAACCTTACCCTACACGAAACCAACAACGAACGGCCTCTGGGAGGAATGGTAATGAAATGCCCGCCGAGAAACTTAACAGGGAGTATATATGGTACATGGAAATGCCGTGGGGAAACTTTCAGCCTAAACCGGCAACATTCGGTATTTAGCGAATTGCTCCAGGAGCTCTACGTTAAATTACAGAATTTCAAAAAAAACAGCTATTTTAAAGAATTTTTATGAGAAAACACTTATTGGACATATACAAATTGATGTAGGAAAATATGTCGCCCAAATTTGCAGTATGAAAGACAGGGAAGGGCAACACACCTGTGTAACGCGTAACAAAATATGGAACACAATGGAAAGAAATAGAAGCACATGTGATAAGACAAGCCCGGCAGGTAAGCCAGGAAAAAAGATGAGCCCTACCCTCACCCTACACAAAATGGACAGCGAGTGGCCTCTGGAAGGCACGGTAATGGAAAACTTCCTGGGAAACTTAATGGAGAAGATATATGGTGCATGGAAATGTAGCAGGGGAACCTTCAGACTAAACCGACAACACCCGGTATTTGGCGAATTGCTCCGGGAGCTCTACGCTAAATTACAGGACTTCACAAAAATGGATAATATGACAGAATTTTGTGGTAAAACACCTCTTGGACATATGCAAAAAGATATGAAAAAAGTGTCGCTCAAAAATGTAGTATGCAAGCTAGGAGGGGAAGGGCAGCATAAGTGTGTACCGTGCAACAAGTTATGCAAGGTGGTGCGAAGTGCGAATGGAAGCTGCCAGGATGTGGTGCAAGCCGACCGCAATGGGATGAAACCAAACCCCAACCCCACCCTATGTGTCAGGATAACCATAGTAATAGCTTTGATAAACGGGATGGCCTGGTGGCTGAAACGATGCCTGGGAGGGGAAAACAGAAGGTTGAATAAAGTAATACAAAGAGGTACGAGGCAAGTGATGTTGGCAGGATACAAGGACGGAACGAAAAAGGAAATGGACAACGAAAGGAAAAAGCTCGACCGGGGGGCACCAGTGGGAGAAGCAGGGAGGGCCAGGGTGCTACGAGTACCACGTGAGGGCAGCAGGGTGGAAAGTAAGACCCTAGACGCGGTGCAGGTCATGGGTACGGAGGAGGAAGCACCAACACAGCCACAGGAAAGGGAACCAATGTGGTACACCACTGAAACACAGTATAGGGAGAAAAGACGAATAAAAAACAAAATAATGGAAACATTCTTTCTCATCAAGGCAAACCGAAAGGAACATGTGTACTCACACAAACGGGGAAGAAGATACTGGGATGAGCACATAGTGGGGAAAACCTGCAGGTGGGTGCAGGAAGGATGTCGGGGATACAAGTTGGTGAGATGCAATGTTCGGGGGTGCTCTCTAAGAGCTTCTAAGTCTACTTAACAATACAGGGAACCTAGTTCAAGCCTGCAAGAGATATGTATGGCTGTAAGCATGATACATATATGTGAATCGGATCTTTCTTAAATGTCGGAGTTACAACAGCCAGGTGTGGCTGTTCACAGTAACAAATTCAAAACTGTTTCATTCAGCCTGCTCGGCTGCTTTATGCCATGGTTTCCGATCTCGAACTTTCGAACATAACTCGATGTCGACTCCTGTCAGGTCCCATCATACTTCATGAGAACTCGATCTGTCACATCATAGAATCTGCCGACTAGCCCAGTTATATCATCACTATATTCCGAGCCACTCCATATCACTCTGAATAATTATAACTGTGCTGACTTGGCAATATTGGAGGCCATACCAGCTTTCCCTCCAATTTCTCTGACTGCTGGTTTTCCCACCAAAACTCACTTTCGGGTTAGGTATTTCTGTCAGTCATTTCTGTCAGACCCCCTTGTCATCTGGTCACATAAATGCCTGTCACTGATGACTGTCATCGTACCCGTCACTCGTAGCTCTGATGCGCCATCATACTGTCTCGTGACTTACCCTAGCACAACTCTCCCCCCCTTTTAGGCGCGCGCTTACGTCCTCGCTAGCGTTAGAGTTCGCCTGTATTTACATTGTCTGGGGATCAACAAACATGCACAGTGATGCTGGCTTCTAAGCCTCGGGTTCTCGGGTCCCGTGCCCCTCAGTCCTTGGGTCTGAGTCCCCCTGGCTTCTAAGCCTCGGGTTCTTGGGTCCCGTGCCCCTCAGTCCTTGGGTCTGAGTCCCCTTCCGCGCTGGAGGTTTCCCGAGGTTCCGTCCCCGAATTACGCTGCCAACGCTTAAACGGTTCTGTCGCCCTGGTACTCCTCTCGCTTTGCGGGTCTTGCGCTGCTTTGCGCCCTGAGGGTTTTAGACCCCAGTATCTTGTTCCTGCATCGAGATCTCATCCGTCTGCGCTGTCAGGGTGGCGATGAGGTCCATGATAGCTGCTGCACTTTCCTCGCTCATGCGCTTGCCCAACTTCAGTCCACAGAACAGATGGTGCAATAAGGTGCGGGGAATCGCGTATACTGCTTGCGCTGACCCCATGCCTCGTGTTCTGGACGCTGAAACTCCTTCTTGCGATGTGTTCTCGTGCTTTCCCAGCACAGCTCTCGCGGGACATGGCGTTGCTTGAGTACACTGCAGCAGGGGTACGGGTAGCACGGCGTTCGTCCAGATATGTGTAGGTTTCATGTAAGGTGTCCCATACCTACAGTAGGAGACGGGGTGAGGATCGGGTAACCCCTTCATCACAGATCGCGTGTGCAGCCCTCGCAGAGCATCCCCAGCTGGGTTCTCAATGAAGTAGTATGCTGGATCGTAGTACTCGATGATCTGCCGGGTACGTTTCACTCGTCGATCAGCCAGTTCCAGATCTGGTACTCCTATAGTCTTGGCCTTGCTGTACTCCTTACATGGTGGGCTCGCCCAGATTACGTCGAAGTGGTGTCGGGGGTACAGCTTGTAGTTCCAGTGGAGAATGTCCTCAGTGCATGTTGCTTGCCACTTGGGAAGAATATCCACTGTCACCACTTCGCAGCCGTCGAACTGTCGTTGGAACTGTTGCTCCACAGATCCAGTCCCACAGAAGAGGACGAGGATTCTCACAGGGTGTTGCACTGTTGTGAGATGTGGCTGGTACACCTGACTGGCACCCTTACTGTAAACCTTCGGAGTGGGGGCTCTCATTGCCATGAGCTGAGCCCTCTGCTCCTGCTGCTGGCCGTGCGTCTCCCTACGCCTCTTTTCTGGAGCCCTCCTCTGCTTCTCCTCATCAGCCTCAAAGGCTCTCAGAGGTTCCAGCCTGCCTCCCTTGCCCTCCAGGTCTTCTCGAGTCCGCCACTGGCTGTGACTGTGTGGTAATCCCTTCCACTTAGTCAACCACTCCTGTACTGACCCGCCAGTTTTCCCGCCTAGCTTTCTGAAGCGCGTGCGAATGATGCGCTCCACCTCGCGCTCCTTCTGCCCTTCTACCATTACTGGCGGTGGTGCCATCTCCTCCCGTCTGCTAACAAAGTGATCTGCGCCTGACTGTACTGGGCTGAGCCTGTCTGCAGTGAAAGTGTCATGTACCTTCCAGTGCACAGGCAGCTCCAGTCTGTAGGCTGACGGGGCTCCTCGGTCCTGTACTGGCAGTTCTTGCTGTCGATCACTGTATAGACACTCTACTACTCGCAGAGGTCCGTGCCGCAACTTGCGCAGCTTGGGTTTCAAGCCCCTGTCACCGGGCAACGTCAGGTGCTGTCCATCCACCCACACCTGATCATTCACCTTGTACTGTTGGAGACGGTGCCGTGCATCGAACTGCTCTATCATACGCTGCTGAGCCAGTTGCAAACCTTCTCGTGCCGCCTGCAGCTGCTGCGCGAACTGCTTGGCCAGCTGGTGAGCGGTACCCTGCTTGTCCGCTGCTGTGCGACCTCCCTTCCTCCTCTTTGCGCCTCCCTCCAGAGCTGCATCCATGAAGAGGTCCAACTGAGTCGCTGGCGCATGTCCATACACCAGTTCGAACGGTGAGAACCCTGTCACTGCCGACTTGGAGTCGTTGATGGCGTACTCCACTGGAGCCACCCACAGGTCCCAGTCCTCCTGGTTCTCTGCCACGTAACAACGCAGCATGCGCTCCACAGTGTGGTTACTGCGCTCCGCCTGGCCATCACTCTGCGGGTGATAAGGGGTGGTGCTGGCTACCTTCACGCCCATCAGTCGCATGAACTCCTGGGTCAGAGCATCTCGAAAGCGCGGGTCCCGGTCGCACACAATCTTCATTGGGGCTCCGTGCAGTCGCCACACCGCATCCATGAACATTCTGGTCACCACCTCCGCTGAGCTATCGTTGTACGCCATTGGAACCACGTGCACCATCTTACTCAGTTTACAAGTAAAGGTGGCGAAGGCGTTCACACCTCTCTCTGTCGTGGGGAGCCCAGTAACAAAGTCTATACTCACCACTTCCCACAATCGACTAGGCACAGAGTGAGGCTGTAACAGGCCTGCTGGGTATCCCTGGCGCGGCTGGGTTTGCTGGCAGGTTACACACGTCTTCACCCATTCAGCTACGTCCAGATCCATACGCGGCCACCAGAATCGTCGCCTGACTCTGTCCAGGGTCCTGTTCCTCCCTGTGTGACCTGCTGCAGGTGCTTCATGAGCCTCCCTCAAGACCAGCTCTCTCAGAGGGGAGTCGGGAGCTAAGACCACCTGATAGCGCCCTTCCGCCACTCTCCAGATGATGTTACTCACCAGTCGAAAATGCTCGGTGCGGTGATGTTGAGTGGCCAGTAGTTCCTGCTTCAGAGCTGAAAGGTACTCACTGCGCCTGTGCTCTGCTCGTAAGGCACGCAGAAACATGCCTGGTTCCACCACTCCTGCCTGGTCCCTGATCTTGGCTGCTGCGCCCTTGAGAGTCACCGCTGGTGATGCTGAGGGTCTCTCCCTTGGAGCTGTGATCTCTTCAAAGTGCTTTCGCTGCGGCTTAGCCAACACTACCAAGACGGGCCATGGAATGGGCAACTCTTGCAAGGCTGTACGGTGTCCCCTTTCTTCGCCAGGAGAGACGAACATCCGGTTGGGCTCCCCCTGCTCGTTCACTCGGGGTATGGTCTCTGCAATTTCCATTCCATACTCTCGCAGCAGGGGCCGCCAGTCAGCCTGCGGGAAGTCAGGCAACATGAACAGCGCGGCTGTGCTCTGGGGAGCGTGTCGGGCCTCTGAAGCATAGTGTCTTAGGATGTCTGCAATGCTCACCTTGGAATCCGAGAAGGGTGGGTTACACCACACCACGCGACCCCTCCACTGTTCCTTCAGACAATCTGTCCAGAACGTGTCCACCTGCCGGTTCTGCCCCATGAGGTCGCAGCATGCGTCCACCTGGAACCGTCCACCCAACACTTTCGCGTACTTGGCTTGCAATCGACTAAACTCGGACGGAATCAGCTTCCAGTCCTGATTGTCTACCAGGGGTTCCCCAGGTTGCATCCTTGGTGTGGGCTGCTGCTGTACCGCTGCTGGCTGCTGCTTCTCTGCTGGTCGCTGCTCATTCTGGGCTCGTGTCTGGACTCCTGCCATTGCTGGTAGCGCGGCCATCCTCTCCACTGTGACCATAGCGTCCAGCCATAAGTCCGGTGTTTCTGCCCACCAGAGACCGTTCAGCTGAGTTAGCTTACCGGTTACTTTGGGCTCACTGACCGGTGGGTACTCACCTTCCTCCTCGTCCGACGAGCTGAGCTCTAAGTCCAGGGGTGAAGTGGGGTCTTCCTCTTCTGCAGCCTTCAGGCCAGCCACCATGTCTTCTGATTTCCCCTTGGCTCCCGCAGCTCTTCTACCCTCCTCTGCAGACACCGGCTGGTCAGTGCTCGGATCCACATAGCCAGCTTCCTTCAGCCCCTCGCGCGCCGTCGCCTGCACGTAGTCCGGTCGCCGTGAAGCAGCGTCCGGTACCACCAGTGTGCGTCCAGGCACGTGCTCCATGGCGTGCACTCCTACCTCCACCAGGTCTTCGTACCACCTAGCCTGGCGTCGGCTGAGCTCCCGTCCAGGTGCGAATAACCACTTTAGAGGAGCATGATCCCCCATTAACCTGAACTCCGTGAATATCAGGTAATGTCTCCAAGTCTGCGTAGTGCAGTGGTGGATGGCGGCTAGCTCACGCTCACCTGCGTGGCAGTTCTGCTCGGCAGACGAGAATTGCTTACTCTCGAAGGCTATTGGTTGCAGGCCCTTGCCTAGATCCTGCATCAGCACGCCAGCTAATGCCACTGCACTCGCATCAGTCTGCACAACAAAGGGGCTGGTGCCGCGATGCGCTGCTTCCTGATCGGGCAAGATCAAGGTCGGTGCAGTGGTGAGAGCGGTCTTGAGGCGTTCAAAGGCGTGTTCCTGCTCTGGTCCCCATTCCCATGGCACTAGGTTCTTAGTCAGCTTGGTCAAAGGGTGCGCTAAGTCAGCGAAACCCTGTATGTACCGTCGATAGAACCCAGCCAAACCCAAGAACTGTCGCACGTGCTTCACCGTCTCCAGTCGCGGCCAGTCCCGTATGGAAGCTATCTTGTCTTGCTGAGGTCGGCAACCTGTGCGGTCAATGACATGTCCCAGGAAACGTACTGAGCGTTTAAAACATCGTAACTTGGACTCCTTCAGCTTGACCTTATTCTGTCGGCATACCTCCAAAACCTGCCGCAGGTGGTCCAGGTGCTCCTCGGGGTTGCGAGAGAAGATCATGATGTCATCCACAAAAACTCTGACGAACGGTAGGTGGCCCAAGTACTTCTGCATCATTCGCTGCCAGCACGAAGGGCTATTGGACAGCCCCATTGGCATGACCAACCACTCATAAGCTCCAAACGGCGTGGCCATTGCCGTCTTCTCGATTGCGTCCTCCTCCATGGGCACCTGCCAGAATCCCCACAGAGCGTCCGCGGTGGAGAAGATAGTCGCTCCCTGCAGGTCATCAATGAGAGACTGTACAGTACGTCAGGGAGAGGGTAACGGTCCTTCACAGTGATCTCGTTGATCTGGCGATAGTCGATCACCAGTCGCAGCTCCTTGGGGTTGGAGGGCTTGGGCACCATCAGGACTGGACTGCCCCAAGGTGAAGACGAGGGACGGATGTATCCCTTCGCCAAGAGCTCGTCCAGTTGTCCACGAAGTTGTCGCAACTCTTCCATGGACAGCTTGTAGCACCTCTTGTGTCGTGCACCATCACGGTACTCGGGGTCCACGCGCAGCGGCGATTTGTGGTCGCGGTCCACGACGCCCTCGGGAAGCTCCATGCCCACCACGTCCTGGTACCGCTGCTTCAGCTTCACCAGCTCGTCCAAGATCCATTGTGGTACCTCTGCGTCCTCCTCATCCGGCTTGGCCTCCTTGGTCTCACCTTTGCTGTTCCGCTCATCACTAGGTGTCGCCGCAGCAGCTGGTGCCTCTTTCCTGAAACAGCTATACCCATCTTTGCCTTGCCCTGTCTCAGCTTCTATAGGTGCTGCCAGTACTGGCTCGCTACTAACTCTGCGCGATCTCCTGTGGTTCACCCCTCTGCTCCTCCGTTGCTCCTGCTGCAGACGCAGTGCCTGCCCTGTTTTCCACAAACAGTATGCCTCCTCTTCCCACTCAGGTTCCAATTCCTCCGCGTGATGCTGTGCAGCCTGCTCCCTGCGCTCTCGTGGAAGCATCTGGAACGCCTCCCATCTGGCCCTTGTGGGGTAAGGTCCCCAGTCTCGCACAGCGGGTTGCGCTGATGTGGGGCACGTCACCGGTCGCAGAGCACACACCTGCTCCTGTGCCCAGTCCTCCTGCTCCGTTGCATCTTGTTCAGATTCAGACGAACTGCTGTCGGAGATTAGGGTGGCTACGCTTGCTACTGTACTGTCGCTGTCGCAGCCTTCCTCGTCAGAGGTAACTTCCTCCCCCCTCTGCCTAGCGTTGTCACCCTCTGCCTCCGATGATGATGATGAAGATGACTCTGATAAGGCTGCAGAGGCCTCTAAAGGAGAGTTGGGGTCGTCGGTGGCCTCCATTTTAAATGTGCCATCTGGAGCCAGATACATCAGGTACGCCTCCTCGCCGCTATTCTTCAAAGCTCGCAGGTCCTTCCTGGCTTGCTTAGTACTGATAAGCTGTGCCTCTACCAGTCCCATGGCCTGCCCAGACCCTGTAGATGACGACCCAGGGTTGCAACCCGCGATGACTACTTTCTGCGACCCATGTCCGAACTTCACGCTACCATACTGGGCGTAGTCAAATGTGACCTTCTTCTGTGCTCGTAGCCAGTCTCCGCCCAGCACTATGTCCACTCCGAGTGCTAATGGCATGACGCGCAGTGTAACCTGTTTGGCATAACTGCCCTTCCGTGTCTCGGCTGTGAGCTTCGGACGGACGCAAGAGTTGGCGTCGTACACGGTGCCATCTGCCACCTGCACCTTCATCGGCGTCTCGTGTTTCTTGGGCTGGAGTTTAAACTTCTTGGCGGCCTCCACAGAAGTGAAGCTAGAAGAAGCTCCAGAGTCCACCAAGACCTTTACTCGTACTCTGCCTACCCAAGCCCAGAAAATCAGCAGAGTGGGTCCCTTCGCGTCCATAGCAGCTAGTACATCTGCATCCAACCATTCTCCCCAGCGTCCAGACCCTGCGTCCACCCCTATCTCTGGTCTGATGCTGGCCAGTTTGTGCAGTCCTGGCTCCTTCTCAGGCGGATTCAGCTCCTCATCTGAATTGTCCTCCGGCAGATGGTACGTGCCGGCCTCTGCTATCTTGGTTTGCCAACGAGCCTGCCTGGTGACCTGATCTTCTGGTTCTGAATCACCAGGCCATGGCGCAGGTCGAGCTGCCTCTGCTTCCTGATGCGCCCGGGTGATCTTCCTCAGCTGGTCAACACGCTCCCGAATCTGCGCCAATGCGCTTCTGACTCTGTGCCCGTGCACTTCCACTTCCTTCCTTCTGCGCGTTACTGTCTGTGCTGCTTTCCAGGCTGCTGACAGGTGTCCGTCGCGTAACCGTTGCTGGGCGTGTGATAGCACTGGCTGCTTAGCGCGATCCAGTTGTCGGCGCAGAGCTCTCCCGACCAGCTGGCGCGGGGCTGCTTCCTCTCTAAAGCGCACTCTTCTGACTCCTGGGGGCTGCAACGCACGCTGGTACACCCCTTTTGAGCTAGGGGCTCCTTGACTCCCTTTGCCGAACAGAGGAAATCTGATCTGAACCTCTGTTGGTTGGGATGCCTGTGCTGGCGCAGCGTTTGGCTCAGTTCTCCCTGGTGCTACCACTGTGATTGGCCGTGACCTCTTCAGCCAGCGTAATGCTCGCCTCATCTTCTCCACCGCTCGCTGCGCTGGTCCTGGTCCGTGCCTCATCCGATGATCCTCTCTGAAGTGAGTGATCCACCGGTAGGTCTGACTTTGCCTGCCTCTCTCTGGTTCTCTTCCAGAGTCGGCCTCCCTCCTGATGGCCATGGCGAGGTGCGGAGTACTTACCTCGCGGGCCTGGGGGCCTATCCGCGTTGTCCGGGAGAGGCACCGGCCCCCGTCGACTCTCCCTCGGCAAAATCCATGTGCTCCGGGGCTACCAGTGCCAGCTGCTGCTCCACTATCCCGCCAGATCCAGTATCTATTCCCGCGTTCTTGAAGGTCTCGAAGGCCTCCTCCCAGATACATTTGACCCAGGCTGCTTTCTGCTGGGGCTGGTGTTGATGTGGGCAGTCGCGAGCCAGATGCTCCTTGGACTTGCATTTTCGACAGCCAGAGTAGACTGACGATCCTGGCAGCTGCCGGCCTTCCACTTCCGTTGGAGTAGTGGTCGTGGGCATGGCGTAGCATTGTTCCTTGGGAGATGCTTCTTCCTCCCAGAATTCTGCCAAAGGAGCTACAGGGAAGGGGGATTGTGTGCTAGGACAACATACTGTGTCATGCGCGGATGACTCAGCGGTGTCATACATGCTAGTAGTGCCATACGCGCCTTATGATATTAGCGCCCGAGACCCCTGTCGAGGAAGAGACCCCCCCTTAGTGGGAGTACACAGTACTAGTGTACGGTGTAATAAGGTGTCATAGTGAAGCACTGACACCTCATACTGCATGATACTGTAGTAGAAGCATCTGATAGGTTAATGAGACTTGGCCATGCTGACTAGGATTAACTCAGGGAGTTGAGTGAATAAGTAATGGCCAAGGCCAAAGAAACAGTTGAGTTTCCAAGAGTAAATACAGCCGACATGGCAAAAGATGTAATCCTAATTCTTATATGCAAGTAATATGCATTGAGTCTGGACATAGATCCTAAGAACCAGCATAGTTTGGTTAGCATTAAATAAGATATAGAGCATAATATAGAACCTTGCACTATATCTTATCCACAAGTAGTTTCACAGTGACTGTTAAGTAGAGGGTTTAGTACTGCCTCCTACAAAATGGTATCAGTGTGCTACGCGCCACCACCACCACCACCGCTTCCACAAAATTTTTTTACTTCCAACTTATGAATTTTCCGACGACTCTATACCGTGACTTCAGCTTCAATATTATTTGAGATCTGCCAAGTGTGTGTTACGCTCACCCGGGGCCTTCCCTGACGCGACTTCAGTTACGGCTTTTATTGGCTCGCAGGCTGTGACACCCACGAAAATAAAAATTTTCTGCTTTGAGATTGTGACTTTTCCGCCAGATTTACGTGTGCCTCAGTTTTTCGGATGGAATTTGGGCTCTCGAGTTACTGGCGCGTTACATAACTTTGAGTCAGCACTGGCCAGGCCAGTAACGTCGTTTGCGACTTCCTTCAGCGAGATGGCTTGTGGCGCTGTCGAGGATTCTTCTTCGAATTACTTGTGGAGACGTATTCTTTCTTCGCGGGTTACTTCATGATGGTTTCTTCGTGCGACTGCGCGTGCTTTGCGGTCTTGGCTGTTGTGAGTGCCTAGTGCGCACGCAGTTCTTCACTCGAGTGTTCGCTGTGGCGTTTGTTCCTCAGCAACAAAGATTCTTAGAATTGTCAGATGCAGCGTATACCTTCTTCGCGCTGTGATCTGTGATGGTAAATTTCGGCTCGCCATGGAAGGGGTCCTACTGTGGCACAGTGTGCCACAAATAAAGTAGTTCAGAGCTATCTTTCGTCTTGCGTTCGCTCTGCGCCTGGGACTCGCAAATTACCTTTGCAAATTATGGCAATTTTTGCGGGTGCTGCTTAAGTTCGGGTTTGAAGATGGTCGAAATTCTACTTCTGGCTGCTGGCCCTTGTGTTCGCACTCTGGCGCGCTGGTCGACTCAGCGCTTTTCTTACTCGCTAGCAGTTTTGCGCCGTTAATTCCTCTCGGAGGTTGTGCCAATTGGTCAGCGTTTTCCGCGAGATCTTCGTCTGCTCTCTACTCTGCGGTTGGAATGAGTACGCAAGCGTTCTTCTTTGGCTCGTTTGGCTGGGAATTAGCGTGATGAGGCTTCAAATTGGCGCTATTCAGCTTGCGTGCGTGTTCTTCGTCGGAGGTCTTTGCGGCTGCGTGGGATTACACAAATTTATGCTGTAGAATTCGAAAATGTTCTTCATTTTGGCAAATGCAGCTTGCTCGCGTTGCCCTTAGCGCTACAACGCTCCAGCGTTCTTAACAGTGGCTAACCCTAAGTGGAGTCGCGCTGTGACGTTGCTTTGCCTTCTGTGGCCTCATCGTTGACCGGAATTGCTAGAGTTGTTTTCGTCTCGGATCTTCGAGTGTGTTGGAAGGCTTTTGCTGAGATTTGGTGGCGGCAGTTGGTTATCTGCTGTTGGACCTCGTCTTCTCTCTCATACTTTTATCACTTGCGGCGGAAGCTAGCAAATCTTCCTCGGTTGATTTGTGTGTTTCTCCACCTACGTTTGGCGCTCTTGGGTTGGCGGGATTGCACTTGCGGCTTGAGCTTGGAGCTCTTCGCTTGTGCTCGCTTGGCAGCTCCGGCGGCATGGCGCTCCCAGATCCTGGCATGACAGCGGGGGGGGAGGAGCTGCGAGATACAGTGCTGGATGCCAGGAATAGGTCTTTTGTGTTTGCGCGAGACGTCCACGAGGCGCAGCAAAGTGCACCACAGGCGGCGGTGCGGCTCGGTGCGTCCGCGGCGGCGCTGCATAGTGCGCCACCAGCGGCGGCGCGGCACTTGGCGCTTCCAGCGGCGGCGCGTCACAGTGCGCCACCAGCGGCGGCGCGGCACTACTATGGCCAAGGCCAAGCACTGGGAGTCAGCTCGCGACCTCCGACAACACAGTGGGAAGCAGAGCCGGAGGCGGCACGCGGCTTGCGGCATCCCAAGCATGGCTCACGACAGCGGGTATGGCTAGCGCGCGGTGCAGAGCTTGCGTCGAGTGGGTCGCTAAGGCGAGCCCCGCCAGCTACTGCCGCGGGGCCGGCGGCGGATAGCTCGCGACACCGACAACGAGAGCAGTTATCGCATAACGCACAGTTAGCAGCACGCATCCCACGCGTGGCCATGCCCCTCGCGCTCAGCACGCGGTGCCCAGCGCTCCGCGTGGATTTGCAAGCCTCGACGCTCTGCAAAGACGCGTTGGCACCCAAGGCCGACCACGACATAGCATGGGCCTATCTGGACCTCCTGTATGCAGACGGTAGTTGGTGCCCCCCAGAGCCGCAGAAGTACGATGCGCAGCGACCGGCGCATGACGCACTGCTGCTTGCCCCACCAATGCATGGTGTGGAGCGGGCAGCGTGGGGCATGACCTGGACTTACGAGGACCTCCTCTATGCGGGCGGTAGTTGGTGCCCCCCGGAGCCACCGAAGCGTGATATGCAGCGACCGGTGCGTAGCGCGTCGCTGCCAGTCCCACCAGCGCAGGGTTCGGAGCAAGCGACACTAGACACACTGCAGGGTTCGGAACAGGCGGCACTCGACGAGCCGCAACTGGCGAGTAGCGCACAGCTTCCAGCGTCATCAGCATATAGTGCAGAGCGGGGCATGACTAAGACGCCGCCCAAAGAATGTGCGCGGCTGCCAACCACCAGAGAGCACGCGCGAACACCGCAGACTCGGCCGCTGGAGCGCATACGGCCACCTAGTGGCGTCGTTGGGGAGCGGGAAGCGCACCCTTCTCGGCGGGGCGCCAAGAAGCGGAGGCATATGCAGCGATCGCGGGAGGCGAGTAGGAAGCGTGGTGCCCGGGGCATGCGAGGCTCAGCACTTACGAGGCGAGGTAATCGTGGGGGTTCACATAGCATCCGAGGCGGGAGATCAGGAGGTCGCATCGTGGTGTTCAAGCCGAACGAGGGCGCCTGCGAGGCATATCGAGTGGGCATCACGAGTGCCTGCGCCCTTCCCTTGGATCCGAAAGAAAGCGTCCAGGCGTGGACCGCTTTTCTTTGGGGGGGGGAAGAGGGCGCGCCGCGGGTGGCACACGATGACCACCGCGAGCGCGCCGAGCGCACCGCCACGAGGCAGCCGGATAGATGGCCGCTGTCTCGGGCCGCGTGACGCGCAGCTGCCCACCAGGCACGCCATACTCATGGTGCCTAGGGGTGGCGCGCAGCGTGTGCACGGCGACCGGGCGCCATCGAGGCTCTTCGGAGAGGAGATGAGCGGGCCTGGGAGCGTCACGCCGCACACGCGTGCCCGGCGACGAGCGCGGAGCGCAGCACCCACGTGAGGGTCGCTGCTGAGGCCTGTGTGGCCGACGCTCCGGGCGAGATGGCGCCCAGCGATGGGACGCTTCGCCACACGCAGACAAGGGGCGCCGCCCTTGTGCTCGTGTCGCTACAGGGTGAGCACGAGAGGTGCTCGCCCGCGCCCTTCCCCACGGCGCCATGAGAAAGCGTCCAGGCGTGGGCCGCTTTTCTTTTGGGGGGGAAGAGAGCGCGCCGCGGGTGGCACACGATGACCACCGCGAGCGCGCCGAGCGCACCGCCACGAGGCAGCCGGATAGATGGTCGCTGTCTCGGGCCGCGTGACGCGCAGCTGCCCCACCAGGCACGCCATACTCATGGTGCCTAGGGATGGCGCGCAGCGTGTGCACGGCGACCGGGCGCC
>LGRX02018550.1:0-26748 GCA_001247695.2 Cymbomonas tetramitiformis | reverse complement strand
CTTCCTGGTGGCAACGTCGGCGTCCTCGTTGGAAGTAGGTGCGGGATACGCAAAAGTCGGGGTTTTGACCGTCGGCGTGCTGCGCACCGCGTCGGTCAGCCTCAGAGAGGCATCGATGTCGGAGTCCCTCATAAGGGACCTTTTGGATCTCGTAGAAACCATCACGTAGAGAGCCTGATGGGAGGTGGTACGCTGGGGCGCGTAAGGGCAGCGGCGTGGGGAGAATGTGAGTACACAGCCATGCGAAGAGCGGTAAAACCATGGCAGCGAGGGGCACTGGAATGTCATGTCATACGTTTTTGTGTCAATGTCGACCACATCCATATATTTATGCTCAATTAAAGCTCTTCATCTTATTTTAAAATATTAATTATTAATATTTAAAATATAATATTAAACGCTAATTTATATTTATACTCAAGAGTCGTGACACCGTGAATTTCAATAAAATTAAATATTGACCATAAACGAAATGAAGGCTCTAAATAAAAAGAGCGTGAGCGCGAAAAGCGCGACAGAAAAAGCGTGACAGAAAAAGCGTGACAGAAAGAGCGTGACACAAATCAGTGCTCGTTTTGGAATACCTGGTCGCAACGAAATGAAGTCTCTAAATAAAAAGAGCGTGAGCGCGAGTCTCTAAAAAGTTATACGCAAAACAACATATCCACGATTGAAATTTTGTTAGCAGCTTTCATCTCAACGACGCAAATTGAAAGTAATCACGCAAAAAGCGTCACGCAAAAGAGCGTCACGCAAAGCAACGTTCGTTCTGTAATAGCTGGTTTCTGCGAAATCAATCCTCTAAAAATTTATACACAAAAGCGTCACGTCATAAAACAGACTTTTTCAAAGAGGGGGACAATCTAAAGATTTTTCCCCAATACACAAAAGCGTCACGTCATAAAACAGACTTTTTCAAAGAGGGGGACAATCTAAAGATTTTTCCCCAATACACAAAAGCGTGACATAAAAAGCTAGGCTATAAACTACTACTCTATACGCCTCCCAAAAAGCGTGACGCAAAAAGCGTCACGCAAAAGAGCGTGACGCAAAAAGCGTCACGCAAAAGAGCGTGACGCAAAGCAATGTTCGTTCTGTAATAGCTGGTTTCTGCGAAATTAAACCTCTAAAAATTTATGCACAAATTTGTGACGTCATAAAATGGACTTTTTCAAAGAGGGGGACAATCTAAAGATTTTTCCCCAATACACAAAAGCGTCACGTCATAAAACAGACTTTTTCAAAGAGGGGGACAATCTAAAGATTTTCCCCCAATAGGGGATACGTGAACGTACAGGTGGGGAAAAATCAATTTCCAAAATTGATTGTGGTTGCGAGTAGGAGTTCTGACTTCTGTGGCATTCGCATTGCATGGCATAGCATGGCATGCGTCGCGCAAAAAAAGGATAAATGGATAAATGGATAAATGGTGAAATGGGTAATTCACCAAGTGAAAATACAAAACGGTCCTCAAATTATTTTCACGTGAAAATACAACGACGCGTCCCTCTTCCGGAATATCCCCGCACCCCCCCTCCCCGACAAGTGAAATTACACAACGGGCCCCGGAAATACTGAAAATACACTTTGGTCTCCTTTTGGTAAAAAATGCAACGTCACCTCCCCGATAAAGTGAAAATGCAAATCAGGTGAAAAACAACAAGTGAAAATACAATGACGCGTCCTTCTTCCGGAATATCACCGCACCCCCCGCCCCGACAAGTGGAATTACACAACGGGCCCCGGAAATACTGAGAATATACTTTGGTCTCCTTTTGTGAAAAAATGCACCGACACCTCCCCGAAAAACTCAAAATGCTATTCTGGTGAAAAACAACAAGTGAAAATACAAGGACGTGCCCTTCCTCCGGAATATCACCGCACCCCCCGCCCCAACAACTGAAATCACACAACGGGCCCCGGAAATACTGAAAATACACTTTGGTCTCCTTTTCTTTAAAAATGCACCGTCACCTCCCCGAAAAAGTCAAAATGCAATTCAGGTGAAAACAACAAGTGAAAAAAAGAAGGACATGTTCTTCTTTCGGAATATCACCGCACCCCCCTCCCCGACAAGTGAAATTCCACAACGGGCCCCGGAAATCCTGAAAAAACACTTTAGTCCCCTTTTGTGAAAAAATGCACCGACACCTCCCCGATAAAGTCAAAATACAAATCAGGTGAAAAATACCAAGTGAAAATAACGGGAAGTTTCCTTTTTTCAGAATAACTATGACTCACAGAAAATATCACAATGACAACCCTTGTCACCATTGACAGGTAATAAAAAACTGATATTCAGATAATAAGAAGTCCGTGTTAATTATCTTTGAAACATATAATTATTGTCATCGATGACGATATTTCCAGGTGCTGAAAAAAAATTGTTTTATACTTTATTTATAAAGTAGGAAAATTTGTCATCGATGACGATATTTTCCGGTTGCATGAAAACATCAAGTTACAACAACAAGCTTGTCATCGGTGACGTTTTTCTCACTATTTGTAAAATAGGTCTGCGAACAAATAAATTATAGAATAACGCGAATAACGCGTGCTTCACGCTTATACTAAGAAATTATAGGAATAATTATAGAAAATAGAAGCCGCTAGGCAGGAAGGTGGCAACGTTGCAACGTCTGCGAGCGGAAAGCTACTACTAAGAAAAGAAGGGAAGCCAAACGCTTCAAGAGTGAAAGTTAAAAAAGAACAATTTCGAGTCTGCTGTCGCGGAGTTTGTAAATATAAAGAAAGCGAAATATTGTTAAGTCTTTTAAAGTCTTCAACGCAACGCTCATAAGGACCAATCCAGTTCCACATTAGAAAGTCACCTTTAAACCCCAATCAGATATAATCTTGCAAGACTCCGTTAAGAAGCGCTATTTTACCTATTGTTGCTTGTGCTGCAAGCAGTGAAACATCTAAGCAAATAGCTGATATTAATGAGCTAGCGAATTAGTATCCGATTGCGCCGAGGTTTGTTCCTCGGGAGCTCAAGGTGAAAGTGCAGGTATGCTTTTATTTTTTCAGACTTTTTATTGATAACATCTTGCGGTGAAAAAGTTTACATTGGTGTCGCTGTTTTTAGTTTTCTCTTTTTTGTCATCGATGACGACTCCACCTAATTTGTCAACGAGTTCGCTTTTGGCACAAGTTTTATTTCTTTCTGAAACGTCATCGATGACAACTTACCTCTCTTGCCGTTGATTTAGTCGTTATTTTTCTACGAACATGGTATTCCTTGTCATCGATGACAATATTTTTGTCATCGATGACGCTTTGGGTACTTGTTCTGTTTATTCACTGGACGTATCTACGTTTAGAACTATTTTTGTCATCGATGTCAATATTTTGTCATCGATGACAATATTTTTCTGAGACCGAATGCTTGTGACAAGTTTTTCCTGAGGATATTACCCCCATGGAGATCAATTTTCTTGCGGGCTCTCACAGTTTTGTTTCGAACGAGAAAGGAGTCAAAGCCTATACTTTTTTTTCGTTCGTCGATGACGGATGTTTCCGTCATTGGTGACGGACGTTCCGCAGTTATTTCAAAAAGTATGGAACTGTCCGTCACCAATCACGGACGTTTTTTTTCTCTTGATGAGTTACTACCTTCAACGTCAAAGATAGCGGCAGTTTTAAAAGTCTCTAATTACGCAGCGTCTAAGTTATTTAACCGTCGATGTCTTTACGATGAACTCGCAACAAACCGCGGCGCAATCGTATACTGATTCCCTAGTAGCTCATTGGTATCAGCTAGTTGCGCAGACTTGTTATTGCGTGCGGCACATTCTAAGACAGCGCTTCTTTAAGAAGTCTTACAAGATTGGATCCGAAAGAATCTTAATGACTTTTGAAACTGCAAAGATTCTGGACCGGTCATAATATTCAGCTTTGCGTTAAAGACTTTAGAACAAGTCTCTAATTACGCAGCGTGTAAGTTATCAACCCGTGTAGACCTATTTTACAAATAGTGAGAAAAACGTCACCGATGACAAGCTTGTTGTTGTAACTTGATGTTTTCATGCAACCTAAAAATATCGTCATCGATGACAAAATTTTTCTACTTAATAAATAAAGTATGAAATAATTTTTTTTCAGCACCTAGAAATATCGTCATCGATGACAATAATTTTAGGTTTCAAAAATATTCAGCACGGACTTCTTATTATCAGTTCAATATCACTTTCTTATTAGCTGTCAATGGTGACAAGGGTTGTCATTGTTATATTTTCTGTGAGACATAATTATTCTGGAAAAAGGAAACTTGCTTTTTATTTTCACTTGGTATTTTTCACCTGATTTGCATTTTGACTTTTTCGGGGAGGTGTCGGTGCATGTTTTCACAAAAGGAGACCAAAGTGTATTTTCAGTATTTCCGGGGCCCGTTGTGTAATTTCACTTGGCGGGGAGGGGGGTGCGGTGATATTCCGGACGAAGGACGCGTCCTTGTATTTTCACTTGTTGTTTTTCACCTGATTTGCATTTTGACTTTATCGGGGAGGTGTCGGTGCATGTTTTCACAAAAGGAGACCAAAGTGTATTTTCAGTATTTCCGGGGCCCGTTGTGTAATTTCACTTGGCGGGGAGGGGGGGGCGGTGATATTCCGGACGAAGGACGCGTCATTGTATTTTCACTTGTTGTTTTTCACCTGATTTGCATTTTGACTTTATCGGGGAGGTGTCGGTGCATGTTTCCACAAAAGGAGACCAAAGTGTATTTTCAGTATTTCCGGGGCCCGTTGTGTAATTTCACTTGTCGGGGAGGGGGGTGCGGTGATATTCCGGAAGAGGGACGCGTCCTTGTATTTTCACTTGAAAATTCTTTGAGGACCGTTTTGTATTTTCACTTGGTGAATTATCCATTTCTCCATTTATCCATTTATCCATTTATCCATTAAATGCGATATGCATGGCATGGCATGCGCCTTATGGCGTTGGCGTTCGAAGTCCAAGTCGAACATCAACCGACCGCGCGTTGCTCCCGCTTCGCCTCGCGGATGCTTCGCCCCCGCTCCGCTCGCGCTCGCGCGCTCCGATCGATTAACGGAGGGGGGAACAGAAGGGGGAGGCGTCGCGTCGCGTCGTCTCTCGGAGACCCTCGAGCTATTACCGAACGATCGCAACGAATTGAACGTCATCGAATATTTTAAGTTATGACCAATCAAATAACGATAATAATATAATTTATTACCTTGTTCTCGCCTAAATTTTAATATAAATCTCAATGGCACGTATTGAATTATAAAAGAAAAACGTGTATGAAACACTTTCAAGGCAATCCATAATTTCGTTTACAGTTATTACTACAAGATTTTAGACGACTTTTCTAATGTCATAATTTTTGTGAATAATCACCCTTCGTCTCCTTTTATTTCTTAGACTTCGTCAACTGGGGGGGCTCCATCCCCCTACACTATCCCATTACTACAAGGCGTGAGGCCTCGACTGATTTTTATTTTTTTTAAGATATCGCCAAGTGGGGGGCTCCCCCACACCCCCCCCTTACTACAAACTATTTTCAAGACTTCGCCCAGTAGGGGGGTTTGCCCCCCCACAACCCCCCATATTTTAAAGCTTCGCCCAGTGGGGGGGGCTCCGTGTCCCCACATCCGCCTATTACTACAAAAAAATTAGACTTAGCGACTACTAGTACTAGTAATTTTACAACTGACGACGCAGCTGGCTCTCGACCTACCCGCCCATGTCATACGTGACCTGTCATCGCGCGATCGCATGCATTTGATTGGCACACAGTTCTCGCCTGGAGTGGTCGACCAATCCCGTGACGAATAAACGGTCCCACGTTAAGTATGTGTTTTTTGGAACACAGAAATGGGCTAGTTCCAACATTTCAGGAATTGAAGCTTGGTTCCATGATCCTATGGAATCCGAAAAGTTTATTACTATCCACCTCGGTCACCACAATCGATGGAGATGCAAAGAGAGCAGTAATGACCAAATTTTCAGGAAATAACGGTTTTGAGCTCTACATAGCCAGCGGTTATATGAATGATGCTACACTAGTAGAGGAACAAGTGGAATTATATGACACACTTACTGACTGGGCAGGGAAGGCAGGAAATAATCCAAAAAAGGCCTACGTAGAGATAGGTGACAAAAACTGTACCATTACCCCAAATCAGCGGGTGTCAGGTGGAAGTTACATGTCATATCAAGAGCATGTCGAAAAGAATAAGCATCTATTAACTTATTTCAACAATGACAGATGTTCTCTTAATGAACTGATAATGGACCGTAATCCAAACACGGAAATTTTCACACATGTCATATCCAAAAACTCAAAAGCAAAACTCACCCATATCATGGCCAACACAACTATGGCAGAAATGACAGTTAAAACAGGATGGACGGAGGAAAACCCTTATATCATCTCCGACCACGGGATAGTATGGGCTGAATTTAAGCTCCCTCAAAACGACACCAAACCGGAGATTTCTACCGATACAACTTTGCCAACACCTAGATTTAATGGTGCCAAGGAAACCACACATGATGAGTACCCAGGGTACCCAATTAGAATGACAAACAAAAATAAGGATACAAAAGCAGCTTTCATCTCAACGACGCAAATTGATTTCATCCACCAGCGTCACGCAAAAGAGCGTCACGCAAAAGAGCGTCACGCAAAGCTAGGCTATAAACTACTACACTATACGTCTCCCAAAGCTAGGCTATAAACTACTACACTATACGTCCCCCAAAAAGCGTGACGCAAAGCTAGGCTGTAAACTACTACACTATACGTCACGCAAAAAGCGTGACGCAAAGCTAGGCTGTAAACTACTACACTATACGTGACGCAAAACCGAAAGCGTGACGCAAAAGAGCGTGACGCAAAAGAGCGTGACGCAAAGCAATGTTCGTTCTGTAATAGCTGGTTTCTGCAAAATCAAACCTCTAAAAATTTATAGGGGGTACGTGAACGTACAGGTGGGGAAAAATCAATTTCCAAAATTGATTGTGGTTGCGAGTAGTTGTTCGTTCTGAATTCTGTGGCATTCGCATCGCATGGCATAACATGGCATGGCATGCGCCTTATGGCGTTGGCGTTCGAAGTCCAAGTCGAACATCAACCGACCGCGCGCTGCTCCCGCTTCGCGTCGCGGAGGCTTCGCCCCCTCTCCGCTCGCGCTCGCGCGCTCCGATCGATTAACGAGGGGGGGGGAGGGGAGGCGTCGTCTCAGTCCAAGTGGCACCGGTAATTACCGGTCGAAAATCGTTAGCTACCGGTAGCCGTCAGATCGTTTTGCAATATAAATCTCAATGGCACGTTTTGAATTATAAAAGAAAAACGTGTATGAAACACTTTAAAGGCAATCCATAACATTTTGTTTACAGTTATTACCACAAGATTTTAGACTCTTTTAATGTCAATAATAATAATAATAATAATAATAAAACATTTACGCTAGCAAAGGGGACAAAGTCCTGAGAGTGCGGTATCCCTGCAAAGCAGGCTAGTGAAAACACCAGGGGCTACTCCCTCTGCTATAGCGCGCCCACAAAGGGGCTCAACCCACTTTTCAGCAGGGTGACATCTAGAGAAAAAGCTAAGTGCTAGGCAAAAAACTCTAGAAGATGGAGAAGCAGCCATGGCCGGGTGAGTGGAGGGGTGGCTGAATCTGGGCGGTGGGGAGAGAAGTCGGAGAATTAAGGGGGTTTTTGGAGACGTTGAGGAAGGGGGTCTTTCCTCTAGAGAGTAAGTGAGCTGCATGCCATGGGCTATTGAGGTTAATCCACCATTCCTTGGGTTTGTTGTGCCATTTTAGACATTGTTCCATGCTGTCTGTCTTTTCATTTTTTGCTATGAGCTTGTTCACTGTTATGGGGTTGCCGTCTGTATTATCCCGTCTAAGATCGAGATCAGTGGTGTCACCCTTGATGGTGCTGATAGCGGCTCTAGCTTTGTTTTTATTGATGCACGCGTGCACAAGTTCATTTGTGCTGTATCCGTTTGCTTCAAGGAGTCCTACAATATCTTTCTTGTTTATTTTCCTTTTTGTATCCTTATTTTTGTTTGTCATTCTGATTGGGTACCCTGGGTACTCATCATGTGTGGTTTCCTTGGCACCATTAAATCTAGGTGTTGGCAAAGTTGTATCGGTAGAAATCTCCGGTTTGGTGTCGTTTTGAGGGAGCTTAAATTCAGCCCATACTATCCCGTGGTCGGAGATGATATAAGGGTTTTCCTCCGTCCATCCAGTTTTAACTGTCAATTCTGCCATAGTTGTGTTGGCCATGATATGGGTAAGTTTTGCTTTTGAGTTTTTGGATATAACATGTGTGAAAATCTCCGTGTTTGGATTACGGTCCATTATCAGTTCATTAAGAGAACATCTGTCATTGTTGAAATAAGTTAAAAGATGCTTATTCTTCTCAACATGCTCTTGATATGACATGTAATTTCCACCTGACACCCGCTGATTTGGGGTAATGGTACAGTTTTTGTCACCTATCTCTATGTAGGCCTTTTTTGGATTATTTCCTGCCTTTCCTGCCCAGTCAGTTAGTGTGTCATATAATTCCATTTGTTCATCTACTAGTGTGGCATCATTCATATAGCCACTAGCTATGTAAAGCTCAAACCCGTTATTTCCTGAAAATTTGGTCATTACTGCTCTCTTTGCGTCTCCATCAATTGTGGTAACCGAGGTGGAAAGTGGTAAGCTTTTCGGGTTCCATAGGATCATGGAACCAATGGAAGCTCTTTCATTTACATGAGATGTGCGGAATTGAATTCCTTTTTGTGTCATTAGGGTTTTTATTAATGCAAGGTTTTCAGTATTCACCTTGGTTTCTGATATACATATTATATCGGCCCGTCTGTCAATTAAAAGATTGCATATTGTTTCTAATTTAACCAAACTGTCTTTATCTTCTTTGTGGTGTCGGAGGCCTCTCATATTCATACCCATTATAATCAAATTGTCAGAGTGTTGTGCTATTTGTAGTTTTGTAAGTCGGTCTAACTCTTCTGACTGTTTAGTGACGCTTTTGTGTTTCGCTTTTTGTAGTATGCATCTGCCATCTGCGTCATAGATGTTCTCACAGTCAAAGATTTTGTTTGTGCATTTGGTTTTAAGGATTATTCTCTTTTGTTTGTGAGAGTGTTTCCTGCGGTATCCATATGTGCGAGGTTCGCAAGAGAGCTTTCCTTTGCCTGAGATGAAGTGATTATAAGCAGTGTAGATGGGTTTACCGTCTTTGTTTTCAGGATTTGGCTTTGTTGGATGTGCATCAACTTTCGGGAGGTGAGTTCTTAGAGAGTGACGTATGGTCGAAATGGCTTTGTTATTTTCGTGTTTGGTTGTCCTAGCTTCTCTGCCCGTTTGTGGTAGAATTCTAATATTTAGGTTTTCAAGTTCGTATAGTAGATCTCTGTTTAATTGTGCTGCCGAGAAGAATTTAGTGTTGTGCAGGATGTGAAAGGCTTTGTGGGCTAGTGTAAAATTGAAAATCCCCATGTTGTTCGGATGTACTCCCAGTTTCAAGGTTATGCGGTGCGCACTCAGGTCTTGAGGGAGGAGTGTGAGAATATCTTTTTGGTGTTTATTGGTAGGGATATCAAAATCACAATAAATAATCTTTCTTTCTGGAATGATGTGGACTGCAGTTGACCATATTTCATTGATCACAAGAAGATGAATTTGAATGTTGGTGTTATCCGTGTTCGAGGTGTGATGATATTTCCTATGTGATTCGATGGTTTCTGAAACAATAGTTTCATTAGTGGTGTGTGTCTTCCATTTCAGCTTAAAAGTTTCTATCAGAGTTTCTATCTGTTTTTTAGGTGTGGCACCTCTACGTGTGAGGACATGGTGGGCAGGTGAAGTCATATTAGAGCCGCTGATTGCAGCGTCATTTCCAGTGGGCTCCAGGTTTTTGAGCTCCCGCGTGTTGCGGGTATTATTGGCCGTCAGCCCTAATTCTTTCCTCATTTCTAATCGGTATTTATGTATTTCCTTTTGCATTGTTTTGTCGCCATACTCCCCACTACATATGTCACATTTTAGGTGCTCGAAAAATGTGGTCTGATGTGAACCTCTGTTCCATTGGGCCCATCTGAAGGCGGTTTTTGCTACCCATGTGCCACAGTTGTATGTATCTGTTTGAAATGTATCCTTGCTAATAGTAACTGTGAAATCCTTAAATTCCGTGGTGGCTTTGAGATTTTTCAGCCAGGTTGTGAGTGCTACCACAATCATATTGATGGTTTCTCTTTCGGCATTATCTCCAAAAGGGTCATATATGTAAGCATCTATTTTTCCGGATGATGATAAGCGGATCATTATGAGACGCCAATGTATATTGTCACACACGCCTATTTGTGTGTGGCCATATTTTTTGAGTCTGCTGTTAATGAGTTGTGTGAGTTTTTGGTCCTCCACTGTCATCTTCAGCATCATGTCCGTGAGGTCCATGGGGGCAATGGTACTCGGGTCTCGTATTTTCATGGCATCACCAACATGAGTTGCATTTAACCACCCCTTTTCCGAGAGAAGTGATTCCGTAGCCATTATATTTTCATCTACTGCATTATCTACGGTGCCTGCTCCACCGCTTAACATCTGATCAGGTTCAGGCATATTATGTTGTTTGGTGACGTTATTCTTTTTTCGGTGAATTTTATGTTTCGTTATTCTTAGAGGTGATTTCATTTTAGATTTCTTTGTATTTTGGGTCCGTGTCCTCTCCCAAAGCCATGCCATTTTGGGGTTTTGAATCATGTATTTCAAGGCGCTCTTGCTTATCCTTTTGCAGGCCTTAGGTCTCTTGTGGGCTAGGTGTATTATGACTCTAGGCCCCGGGAAATATTGTTTAGGGTACAACTTCATTTTGCTAAGTCCCGTCATTAGGTGGAAGAGCATAATAAAAGTCCCATGAGAGGTTGCTTGCAGTTCCGCTTGTGTTTTGATATAGTTTATCTCACATCTCAAAAAATGCCGCATTATGTAATATGTCATAATCATGCTGCCGCTTATGTCTTTGTCAGTTTTCATCTCCATATAACAGCATTTAAATTAGCCTTATGCCGCATCGTGTTTATTGGACTCAGAGTTTGTTTATCCGAAGAGCGCTTCAATATTTTATCCGTCCTTATAAGGTTTGCTGCTTTCCGTTCTGAAGTGTTTGAGGGCCGTGATAAGTTGACCATAAATGGAAATTTATTTTGGTGCCTTATAGTTATTTGATACATATATTGTGTTAAATTAACAGCCCGTATTTTGAGGTTAAATGCATTCCATTTCAAGTTATTTGGAGACCGAGATAAGTTTACCAGAAACCGCTTAAGGTTATTAGCAGACCTCATCGGGTCGTCTATGAGTTTGTTTAAGTTTTCTGCAGGCCATATCAGTTTAACTGTGAGCCGTATTAATTTACCTGCAAACTGTATTAAGTTATCTATATGCGGTTTGAAGGTAGCGGTAAACTGTATAAAGTTATTTGCAAGCCGTATAAAGTTATCTACGGGCCATATTGAGTTTTTAGTGAACCGCGTTAAGTTATCTCCGTCCCATAATAAGTTTATTGTTGCTTGTATTAAGAGGACCGCGTGCCACTTAAAGTTTATTAAGTGTTGTGTGAAATTATCTGCATACCGTGTTAAATTTTCTGCAAACCGTAACGTGTCTACTGTAGCCCATATCAAGTTATCTGCGTGCCGCTTTGGGCTTTCTGCGGTCCAAACAGACTGCCGTATCAAAGTTTCATACATGTGTGTTAAGTTTACATGAAAGTGTGTCAAGTTATCAGTCTGGCATATGTTATCAGACTGCCGTGTTAAGTTAACACATATGTGTGTTAAGTTGCCATATTGTTGCCTTAAGTTTACAGCCTGCCGCGTTCGGTTTGAGGACTGTTTTCTTAAGCTATCAGAGGTGTATATTATGCTAACATACTGTATTGTCACACTACCAAACCAGCACTTATAGTCAGTAAGTGTGTCATATAATTCCACTTGTTCCTCTACTAGTGTAGCATCATTCATATAACCGCTGGCTATGTAGAGCTCAAAACCGTTATTTCCTGAAAATTTGGTCATTACTGCTCTCTTTGCATCTCCATCGATTGTGGTGACCGAGGTGGATAGTGGTAAACTTTTCGGATTCCATAGGATCATGGAACCAATGGAAGCTCTTTCATTTACATGAGACGTGCGAAATTGGATTCCTTTTTGTGTCATTAGGGTTTTAATTAGTGCAAGGTTTTCAGTATTTACCTTGGTTTCTGATATACATATTATATCAGCCCGTCCGTCGATTAAAAGATTGCAGATTGTTTCTAATTTGATTAAACTGTCTTTATCTTCTTTGTGGTGTCGGAGGCCTCTCATATTCATACCCATTATAATTAAATTGTTAGAGTGTTGTGCTAGTTGTAGTTTTGTGAGTCGGTCTAATTCTTCTGACTGTTTCATGGCGCTTTTGTGTTTTGTTTTTTGTAGTATGCATCTGCCATCTGCGTCATAAATGTTCTCAATATCAAAGATTTTGTTTGTGCATTTGGTTTTAAGGATTATTCTCTTTTGTTTATGAGAGTGTTTCCTGCGGTATCCATATGTGTGGGGTTCACAAGAAGGCTTTCCTTTGCCTGAGATGAGGTGGTTATAAGCAGTGTGGGTGGATTTACAGTCTTTGTTTTCAGAATTTGGCTTTGTTGGATGTGCATCAATTTTCGGAAGGTGAGTTCTCAGTGATTGTCGTATGGTCGAAATGGCTTTGTTATTTTCGTGTTTGATTATCCTAGCTTCTCTGCCCGTTTGTGGTAGAATTCTAATATTTAGGTTTTCAAGTTCGTATAGTAGGTCTCTGTTTAATTGTGCTGCTGAGAAGAATTTAGTGTTGTGCAAGATGTGAAAGGCTTTGTGGGCTAGTGTAAAATTGAAAACCCCCATGTTATTCGGATGTACTCCCAGTTTCAAGGTTATGCGGTGCACACTTAGGTCTTGAGGGAGAAGTGTGAAAATGTCTTTCTGGTATTTATTGTTAGAGATATCAAACTCACAGTGAATAATCTTTCTTTCTGGAATGATGTGGACTGCAGTTGACCATATGTCATTAGTCACAAGAAGATGAATTTGAATGTTGGTGTTATCCGTGCTCGAGGTGTGGTGATATTTCCTATGCGATTCGATGGCTTCTGAAACAATTGTTTCATTAGTGGTGTGTGTCTTCCATTTCAGTCTAAAAGTTTCTATCAGAGTTTCTATCTGCTTTTTAGGTGTGGCACCTCTACGTGTGAGGATATGGTGGGAAGGTGAGGTCATATTAGAGCCGCTGATTGCGGCGTCGTTTCCAGCGTGCTCCAAGTGTTTGAGCTCCAGTGTGTGGCTGGTATTCTTGGCCAGCAGTCCTATTTCTTTCCTCATTTCTAATCGGTATTTATGTATTTCCTTTTGCATTGTTTTGTCACCATACTCCCCACTACATAAATCAGATTTTAGGTACTCGAAAAATGAGGCCTGGTGCAAACCTCTGTTCCATTGTGTCCATTTGAAGGCGGTTCTTGCTACCCATGTGCCACAGTTATATGTATCTGTTTGAAATGTATCCTTGCTAATGGTAATTGTGGATTCCTTATATTCTGTAATGGTTATGAAAATTTTCAGCCAGGTTTTGAGTGCTACCTCAATCATATTAATGGTTTCTCTTTCGGCTTTATCTCCAAAGGGGTCATATATGTAAGCTTCTATTTTCCCGGAAGATGATAAGCGGATCATTATAAGACGCCAATGTATATTGTCACACACGCCTATTTGTGTGTGGCCATATTTCTTGAGTCTGCTATTAATAAGTTGTATGAGTTTTTGGTCCTCCCCTGTCATCTTTAGCATCATGTCTGTGAGGTCCATAGGGGCTATGGTACTCGGGTCCCGTATTTTCATTGCATCACCAACATGAGTTGCATTTAACCACCCCTTTTCTGAAAAAAGTGATTCCGTGGCCATTTTAGTTTCATCTACTGCATTATCTTCGGTGCTTGCTCCACCGCTTAACATCTGCTCAGGTTCAGTCATATTATGTTGTTTGGTATCGTTACCCTTCTTGTGGTGGGTTTTATGTTTCATTATTCTTAGAGGTGATTTCATTTTTGATTTCTTAGTATTTTGGGTCCGTGTCCTCTCCCAAAGCCATGCCATTTTGGGGTTTTGAATCATGTATTTCAAGGCGCTCTTGCTTATCCTTTTGCAGGCTTTAGGTCTCTTGTGGGCTAGGTGTATTATGACTCTAGGTCCCGGGAAATATTGTTTAGGGTTCGACTTCATTTTGCTGAGTCCCGCCATTAAATGAAAAAACATGATAGTGGGCCCGTAAGTGGTTGTTTGCAGTTCCGCTCGTGTTTTAATAATATTTTCCTCACATCTCAAGAGGTGTCTCATTATGTAATATGTCATAATTATGCTGCCGCTTATGTCTTTATCTATTTTTATTTCCATTTAAAATATATTTCGGACCGTGCTGGGCTTACTATAAGATACATATCTTGTGTTAAGTTAGCAGCCCGTATTTTGAGGTAAAGCTGCCGTGTTAAGTTAACACATATGTGTGTTGAGTTGACATATTGTTGCCTTAAGTTAACAGGCTGCCGAGTTCGGTTTGAGGACTGTTTTCTTAAGCTATTAGTGGTGTATATTATGCTAACAGACTGTATTGTCACACTACCAAACCGGCATTTATTGGTGGCATAGGAACTAGTTAAGTTCCTAACTTGTTTAGTGACCTCTACGTATCTGTTTGAAAGGTTTAGTCTTCTATGTATCAGTCTGACAGTGCGCACCTTGCTTCCCCCATTCCCGTGGCTTCTAAGCATTATTGCGCTCTCCGTGTTACGCGTTACACCCACTTGTTGCCTCCCCTCAGATACCATATCGTTTATTTGGGCATTCCTCTTTCGCACATGGTTTCGTATATGTCCTCGGGTCCCTTCCCTAAAATTTTTTGGTTCTAGGCTCTTTTTTGCAAAATTTCGATTTTTAGCGAATTGTGCCTCATGCAATTCGCTTCCGGTCCAAGGTTGTCCGTTTTCCTTTATTTTTTCCCTACTATCCCTTATTGTCATATATAAGCATTGTGTGAAATATTTTCGCCCAATTTTACTCCTACGCACCTCTACCCGTCCCATATTCCCTAGGTATCGACTCGGGAGGTTAGGGTTTCCTATTATTTTGGTGCTTATAGCCGCCTTTCCCCCTAGAATCATGTGTTCGTGCCCCCGGGTCTCTCGTAATATATTTTTATCATTTCTATTACGGTGTATTGCATTCAGTACTAAGTTGTTTAAACACCAGGCTAAGTTTGCCGCAGCCCGCTTCAGGTTAGCAGCAAGCCGCTTTGGAAAGTATATGAGTTTATTTAAGTTATTAGTTAACCGCTTGTTGCTTTCCGAGCACCGTGTTAGTGATATTAAACTTACCGAGTTATTTGCACATCGTAATAAAGTTACTAGGAGCCATATTGTGCTGTCTACAGGCTGTATTATTAAGTCAGCTAGGCACTTCATTGAGTTATGTGTAAGCCGTCTTAAGTTATCTGCATAACGAGGTAGGGTAGCTTTGGGCCTAGTATAGTTATTTTCAGACTGTTTGAAGTTGTCTGAGCACCGCGTTAAGTTATCAGACTGCCACCTTAAGTTTTCATGTTTCCAGGTAAAGTTGGAACATGAAGTGCTACGGTTATCTGTTAGTTGTATTGTGATATTGAGCCCCAGTTTAGAGACAATATCATTCCCGGGTTTGTCATAACAGGTGAGGGGGGAAATTTGAAAGAGCATATGTGTGAAGTTTACTAATCTGAAAAGGGAGCTAGAAAAGCAGTGCTGATGAAATAAGTTGTAAACACAGGACAGACAGCACAGGCAAGCACACTTGACATAATTATCATATGCTCTGCTCTTACTTAGAGAAGAGAATTGGAAGGGAAGCAAGTGTGAGGAAGGTGAATCCTTTCTGAGTATTATATTGTGCTCTATTGAGTCACACACCGTGAGATGCTGTACAAATCTTAAAGTGCAGGTAAGAATTGAGAGCCTGGGGCAAAGGAGGTCAGGAAATTCAAATGTCAAAGTCCATATCTTGCAGAGCAGTGAACCTGTTTTGCAATTCTGCCCCTTCGGCCTGTGCAATCTCGCTGAGTTGTTCTGCTCTGCCTCCAGAGCCCTTCTTGCGGTCCCCGGGACTTGGTGATGGCTTGATTTGTGAGAGAGCTCTCTTTTTCCCTGAAAGGATTTGAACAGTTCTCGATCACGAAGTTGAATTGCAAGTCCGCAGGGCTCAATGGAAAGGTTAATGATGTTTTTGCAATGGAAGAGAGTGAGGGGAGAGAATGTAAAAAACTTTCGATCACGGGGTTCAGTTTCAACACCGCAGAGCTCAATGGAGAAGTTAATGATGTTTTTGCAATGGAGGAGAGTGGAGATTCTTTCACCTTTCTGGCAGGCCGTGCACTTGCAGTTTGGAGGATGCCCTCCGTGCCTCAAAGATGCCAAAGTAGCTGCGGTTTGAGCTGTTGTGTTCTGACCGGAGCCCTCTTCAAATCCTGGTGGGAATGAAGCCTCGTCTGGCACTGCTTTTGCTGCTGCCGCTGCGGTTCGGGGGACTTTCACGTTAGGAGATTTCACACCGTAGATCCTGGCCGGGCAGTTCTTGGTGCTGTGACCGTTAGCAGTTTTACCTTCACACTCACGGCAAATTAGGGCTGAGCACTTTGAGATGAAAGCTGTTCCTAGGCCTGACCAGTGGTATTCCAATGGAAGTGCGTACAGGGCGTGCTGTATGTTTCTTTTGTCAATCTTAGCAGGCTCCGGGTGACGGCCCAGTCCCGTTTTCAGAAGCACAAAGATTTGACGGATCAATCTCGAACGCCGCTTTGCTCCACGCACTCTGCTGTGAATTGTAAACGCCTGTTGGAATGTGACTTCTTTGATGAACTTTGAGAAGGGAGAGGCTCTGATGTGAGTGAGAATGTGAGCCAGTTTTGGTTGCTTGCCCGCCCTGAGAGACTTAAATCCTAACGTGATGCTGGTTAGTTTACTGCTATTTGGTGTAATGACAAAGTCTTGAGAGTCTACGACCACGATCGCGTATTCGACTAGTACTCTAGCTTCCTCGATTGAGGCAACTTTCACGTGCAGGAAAGGGGTAGCGCTGTTTGGGTACTTTTTCCCTTCCACACTGAAGATTGCAACTGTTTTTTGAGCTTGCAACAGCACCCCTTTCAGGAGTCTGCTAACTTCTGAGATCTCGCGCTCTGTGAAAACCGTGCAGTACAGTACAGAGACGGTATCCGGTATTTCGCTTAAACCTCCGGGCTGTACTGTACTCTATAGTTTGGCTATCATTGGCTATCATTGAATAACTTTGGCTATCTGATTTGAAATTATGACAGCCCTGTCATCGGGGGGTCTGTGGGGGTGTCTAGGGGTCACAAAAATTAAATTTTGCCGATTTCATCGCCGGGGGGGGTCCCCCTCGTGGACCCCCCCAAATTTCAGTAGGTTTAGGGTTTAGGTTCTGGGTTTAGGGTTTGGGTTCGAGAAATTACGTGAGAATTACGTCAGAAATCGTAATTTAGTTCAAATGCGTATTTAATAAAATAGGGTACCGGGTAGTAGGGTAATGGGCATTTCTAAAAAGAAATTTAAAATGCTATAAGTTTTTTTACAAAAATACTTTTCTTCCTTTGAAATACTTTTCTAAACAACCCATTACCCTACTACCCCTTACTTTTTATATAAATAAATATATATATAAAGATAAGTAATTTTATGTTAATCTCTCATATTCTCATATTCCCTCATATTCCCTCATATCAAAATTTGCCGATTTAATCGACGATGGGGGGGGTTGACCCCCCAAAATTTCAGCAGGTTAAATCGCGGAAATAGCATCGTCTCGGTCATCTCGGTAAAAATGCGTATTTAATAAACGAATAGGGTACCGGGTAGCTAGTAATGGGCATTTTTAAAAACAATTTCTATTTCATAAAATTTATTCTACAAAAATACTTTTCTTCCTTTGAAATACTTTTTAAAACAACCCATTACCCTACTACTCATTACCTTTTATTTAAATAGATAAATGTTAATTTATGTTATTCTCTCACATTCTCTCACATTCTCTCATATCCTTTTTTTAACTTATATTTTATTCGTATGACTCTGCATTGCGGTCGCGGTAGGATGACTCTAAAAATTCGATTATGACTCTGCATCGCGGTATGATGACTCTGAAAATTTGATGATGACTCTGAAAATTCGATGATGACTCTGAAAATTCGATGATGACTCTGCATCGCGGTATGATGACTCTGAAAAATCGATGATGACTCTGAAAATTTGATGTTGACTCTGAAATGACTCTGAAAATTCGATGCTGACTCTGAAAATTCAATGCTGACTCTGAATTATATTTATATAATTGTGACTATTAAGGAACGAATATGCTGCTGACTCTGATTTATTTGAGATGACTCTGAAAATTCGATGATGACTCTGATGTATTTGAGATGACTCTGATTTATTTTAGATGACTCTGCATCGCGGTATGATGACTCTGAGATGACTCTAATTTATTCGAGATGACTCTGACCGTCGACTGTAAGAATGACAGGTTGTCGAAGGCAACGAACGCGATGCCATCGTTCAGACAGCGCACGCATAGACGTTTTCGATTTATAATCTGCGACGTTCGATTTAATCGACTGCAAAATATAATCGAGGGCGCGAGACATAAAGTGAAACTGAATATAATTTATATAATCAAGATGCACAGTCGATGCATAGACGTTATCGATATATATGAAACCCCGTCATCGATGTGTCGTCCGCGCATTCCGACGAATTTCAAATTCGATTTGATGACATAGTTTCTTAAATCTTAAAGCACGAATGTAAATTTCAATGCATCCGACGATGCAGATTAATTTCTAACGGTCTCAGTGAGTTTCGTTGACTGAAATATTTATTTTCAATTAACTCTTTAACAGAAGGTACGTTTCTTGAAGCTCCCAACCCCCCTGGCGGCTCAGTGACAGCTATTTTTACAGTGACAGTTATTCAACATGCAGCGCGCTGAAAGTGATATTAAACCCGCCAGCGAGTATGAGCGTACCTTAATTGCCGCACAGTCAGTGATTCATACCAAGTCGACCTATGACTTGCTGGAGCAAACGTTGCACCCCGCCCCAAAGTTCGAAGGTACCGGTGCAGTAGCACAAGTAGAAGCATGGATAAAGGCTTATCCCCCAGGGACAGTCGAGATCATTCTCAAGGATTCGTATCTAGGACTTGTGAAAGAAGTATCATACGAACCCACCCCTCATCAAGTTGCCCAAACGTTAATAAACATGGGCAACGAAAAGGGGTTGGAATATGTTAAGTTCAAACATGATGCCCGTGCCTTAAGAGAAATGGGCAAAGCCCAGGTCAATTTAGAAGAGCGCTCAAAGAATAAGCCTCTGGATGAATATACTGAGGAGGAGCTTGAGGCCTACCTCGCTCGTAAAAAAGCTGCTAAGGAGAGCGAAAAAAGGCTGCTGCTGAGTCCATGGGAGTGGGTGATCTCCTAGGATCGGAGCGCGCCCCCTCGCCTGCAAGAAGCACCCTTAGCTCCCTCTTTCTTGGTGCAAAAGCCTAAGGTGCGCGCTCTTTTTCAGTTTCCCTTACTTGTTTTACATGTCCGATCTTCCTTGCAAGAAGGGTTTAGGGTTTCGTTTTGACTAACATGCTACGTTTGCCTTCGTGTTGTGCGCAGAATTATGGCTCCCAAAAAAGCTCCGAAACGTGAGCGCGATCTCGTTGACCGCGAGTGGCTTGAGTGGGTCGCTAACCCTCAAGAGAAGCAACGTGAAGAAGCACACTTCCGCACCGACGAGCATGGGCACGTTGCCCAAACCACGATCGCTTCCTTTAGGGATAGTGGACCTTGGGTCACCGAGTGGTGGCTGTGGAAGCGTTTCAGCGAGCAGCATGCTTTTTACATGGACGAGATAGAGAGCTTAAAAATGACGGTGAAGGACCTAGGGTTGCAAGTGCAAGGTGCAACGGGTAGCATGGCGCATGCTAGCGCCCCAACCGAGTCACCTATCACTTCTCCCAACAAGAAGAAAAAAGTGGTTGCTATCCCGAAAGCTGAGAAAAATAAGATCGAAGTAGCCTCGGAGAAAGCTACCCGTGACTTCCTTATTGACCCCATGTCTTTCACGGAAAAAGATGCCCGTGCGATCCTCTTGTTTCGTGAGCTTGAGGAGCGTCAGTTTGTGAGTGTTGAGGGAGATACCGTTGTTGTACGTGTTTAGTTACATAGTCAAGAGACTTATTTTGTTGTAACTTTCTTTTATTATACAAGCCCTTCGATCTTTGGCAACCTTTCAACTTGCCTAGTGTTCATGAATCTTGTCATGCACAACCAATAGTGACTTATTTGCTTGCAATTGAATATCATTTTAACTTGCATATGTATTCTATTTATTTGTCTTACAATATCATACTTATCTTGACTTAATACGCAAGCATATGTGCATACTTATTTGTCTCTCAAATAACCGAGAATAATAGGGTTTATTGATACGTGAATAACTATTGAGTCACTAGGTCTTTCAGGCTCAAACTTTGCATACATATAGGTATTTTATAGACGAACATTTTGACATATCGTATGCAATATTTGGAGCAATATAACATCCAAACTGAATATCATTTCTTTTGTCTTTAAAATAACCGAAAATAATAGGGTATATTCATCGGTTCATAACTTTTGAAATACTTGACCGTTTTGGCTGGAAAAAAAAGGGGTAAGAGCTTTTTAATAGACGAACATTTTGACATATCGTATGCAACATTTGGAGCAATATAACTTCCAAACTGAATATCATTTCTTTTGTCTTTAAAATAACCGAAAATAATAGGTTATATTCATCGGGTCATAACTCTTGATATACTTATCCAAATCACTCCCAAAAAATTTTGTGTTTATCTACATTTTAATACGGACATTTTGAGCTATTGAAAGCCCCAAAAAGATGAGTGCAAATGTCACAACTGAAAATTGCTCTTGACACTCACGGAAGCGGGGTGGACCTTGTTTGGGTCATAACTTTTGATATACTTATCCAAATCACTCCCAAAATTTTTTGTGTTTATCTACATTTCAATACGGACATTTTGAGCTATTGAAAGCCCCGGAAAGATGAGTGCAAATGTCACAACTGGAAATTACGGTTGCGGTTGGTTTTATTGTTTGGGTCATAACTTTTGATATACTTATCCAAATCACTCCCAAATTTTTTTGTTTTTATCTACATTTCAATACGGACATTTTGAGCTATTGAAAGCCCCTTTTCTTTTTTCTAATCAGGTTTTATGCCGCATTTTTGTCTAATTGAGCTTGAATTTTGTTAAGCGCCGCCTTTCTTTCATCTTCGGTATATTCTAAACTATTCAAATATTGAGTATAAGCCGTGTTTGGTTCGTGAGCTGCGACTTCCGATAATTTTACGATATCTACCTTGAATATTTTTGAATAAATGTTTTCGGTCATTTTTCGGAAGATTTGATTTCCGATTCCAAGAATTGAGGTCATTTTTTTGCCCAAAGCCGATGATGTAAATGGTCTTGGTGGTTTTGTGTTTGTCTCTAGAAGATGTTCTCGTGGATTGTTTTTATCCTTTATCGAATCATTGATATACTTTTGCACTAATGGATTTATAATGTAATCAATTTTGAAACTATTGCCCGTTTTTAAATCGTGAATTCGCATATGTCCATTGTTAAAATTGTAGTAGTTTGCATTTTCATCGGTCATTTGATTATCACTTTTGACCAGTTTTACATTGTCATAATCTATTCGTGGAGTAAAGCTTAAGGACTCTTTACTCAAATCTTGTTTTGAATACATCCCGATGCTATAAAGCATAGCTATTAAATGGTCCATTGAACTCGGTTTTGACTTTCTTAATTCTAATTCTTTTTTGAAAACATTAATAAAGTCGTCGACATAATCGGTGGTATCACTTATTTTTTTATTAATCTTGCTTCCTTGTATGCTTCGTTGTAATATTTTAGCTTGTAAATCAAAAAATTTGCAACGTTCGATTCCAATAATTTTCATTAAATCCTCGTTCTTGGTATTATACAACTTGGGAGTTAATTGAACTTGTTTAATTCTTGTCGTTTCATTTTTATATGCCGTATTTAACATTTCAAGTATTTCTTCATTAGTATATTTTGTATACAACTTCGTCCATTTGGTTGCTTGTAAACTAAACACCTTGACAAAATTGTTGACAACATTTTTCCATTGCTTTTTGGTAGCTTCGGAAATGCCCTCATCCGAATCTAAAATTTCGAAAATTTCATCTCTTGATAGTACATCTTTTTGACCCGACGGTGGTAGTGTGTTGGAAGGTGTAGTAGTGGAGGCGGTTTGTGTAGTTGTCGTATTAGATGTTTGAGTTGTCGTTTGAGCTCGTATTGGTCGTGGTCTTGGTACGGCAAATTTCAGTTTTCGTTCCTCCGCACACCTCGATAAAAAGGCTTTTTGTTCTCGTGACCAATCATACTTTTCTAGAGTATCTTCTTGTGGGCAATAATTAGGATTATTTTTAGCTCTTAATATGATTTTTTCCATATTTTGTTGAGTCTTGGTTTTATTATAATATTGTCGCATTTGAGCTCGTTTTTTTTCGTCGATTGCATATAATTTTTCTCGGATTTCTCTTGTTAAATATGGTTCCGGATAGTCGTTTTTCAAACGGTATTCTTTTTCCGCCATTCTTTTTTCCGGTGTGCTCATCTTCGCTTATCTAATACTATTTACGACTATTTTCTTTAAGTTAAAAAAACGTAAGAAAATGTGTTTTCTTATAATGTATGAGACTTTTAGAGTTATTTTGTGGCACGTGCTCGGTATCAAATGCGTTATGTACAAAATATTCCGATTGTGAAGTTGTGTCTCTTGACATTCTTAAAAAATTTAACGCTACGATTACAACTAACATCCTAGATTGGGATTACACAATCTACAAACCAAAACATTTTGATATAATATGGGCAAGCCCTCCGTGCACAAGTTATTCAAAAGCACATAGAAAAGGTGTCCGAAATCTAAATTTGGCTAATGCGATGGTAAAACGAACATTGACCATTATAGAATATCTCCAACCCAACTATTGGTATATTGAAAACCCATCGGACGGTGGCTTGTTGCAACATAGAGATTTTATGCAATCATTAACACAATACAAGCATACGTGTTCATATTGCAAATACGGGTTTGGTTATCGTAAAACCACAAATATTTGGACAAATAAACAAAACCTTGAGTTGAAAATGTGTTCCAAAAAAACATCTTATTGTGATACTAAAATAAATTATGGGAAGCACATTGAAACCGCACAACGGACGCGTAGCTCAAATGCAAATATTGGTTACGGCGTTAAATGTGTAGAAAGTGCATATCGCATTCCCTATAATCTTATACTCGATTTAATGCCATAAAAGGTATTGGGTTGCGGGTAATGGGCATTTCTATAAAAAAAATTAAAATGCTATAAGTTTTTTTACAAGCTGTTTGCCCCTGTTTTCGTAGGCAGTGAGGTATTGTGGGGAGAGGTCGTCGTCCGGCAGCAGGCCTAGGCAGCGGGGGCAGTACCAGAACTCTTCGTTGGGGACTCGAGTCAGCTTGGGCTGCAAGCACCCCAGGTGATATCCTTGATTGCAGTCGTCGCAGAGAAGGATACTGGCGGGGCGATCAGCCTTTTTGCACACTTGGCAGCGCGCGTCCTCGTTGTCGTCCAGATTGTAGGTGATGGTGGGGTCGACGTCGGGCAAATGGCAGATGGCTATTTGCGAGCAGTGCGCGTTGCATGTGCTGCCGCATCGGCCTTGTAGCACGGCAGTGCCGTCGTCAGGCAGCTCTTTGATTTGAAGTATAGGGTCGCGCGTGTGGAGCTGCAGGCCGTGACTTACACTGCGCTTCAGGAACACGAAGTCGCCCACGCGGAAGTTGAATTGCTTGGGCAGGTACTTTCCTGAGCGCACTTGCGCGTATCGCTCGGTCTGGCGGTGTTGGGCTATGGCGATGTTGCTGCCGGCCATGATGGTGGCCCTTTTGACATACTCGGCGCGTTCGAGGTAGCTGGCCGCCATGGCGTCCACGTCCATGCAGGACTCCAGAGGCTGGCTGAGGCGCTCCTTGATGGCCGGGGGTGGGCAAGCGCGTTGTTTTGGGTGGGCACTGTGGGGCTGTGGGGTCGTTGTTGGTGGGATGTGCGGGACAGACGTAGCCGGGGAAGCCGATTTCCATGAGGAGGCAAGAGCATCCAGGGGCGTCTGTTGTGGGAATTGGCGGTGTTGTTGTTGCCGTTTCAAAATCAATGGAACGTGAAAGGTTCAGGAAGCAGGGCAAAATTGTGGAAAAGGCCCTATTCTGGGAGTTTCGAACGTGCACGGGGCTGGTGAGCATCCCCAAAGGTCCTGACGGGCAGCCTGACGAGAAGGTGCCGGGTCAGAGTGGAGTTCTAAAGGGGAAGGCGAAAAGGGGCAACTCCGGCTCGGGAACCACGCAACGAAGACCAAACGGGCTGCTGGGCCCGACTTCAAAAGGGATACCAAGGTCCAGTAGCCAGCTGAGACCAAATTCACGACTCGCTCGGGCTGGCTGGAAAGGTTGAAAGCCCCCGCGTTGGGCCAACCAGCCCGAGTGGGGATGCCCAAAGAAGGTAGCGGCAGTCGGCGCTGAATTCACGGGGTCGGCTCAGGCCACAACAGCGAAAGAACACAGTTGGGTAAAGTTTGAGAATTCATGGTGTCCAAGCAGCAAAAGAGTGTGGTGAATCCACTCTGCAGTCATACAGCCGGAGCGCGCGTGAATGCACACTTGAAAACGGTCACAGCGGGGTCCGGAAAGAGGAGCCGTTGACTCTCGGGAGTTTGAAAAGTCGTCAGGAGTGTTGAGCGGTGACGTCGTCTGAAGTGGCCGAGCTTAGCCGAGCGTGCTGAATTTCCGAGCTTGTGCTGAATTCGGGTTTTTGAAACGGAAAGCCGCTGGCCGTCTCGGCGTCGCCGTGCACCTTCTCAACACTCTTAGGGTGGGAATTCACGGGAGTGCGAACTATCGCGCCTCACCTGAGAATTCCCTCGGGAACTTGGTAAAGAAAAGTGGTCGTAAACGACGAAGACGATGTCTTCGTGCGGACACGGAGAAGAAAGCAGCAGCGGCGTTAGTGAGTAAAGCTAAGGCTGAGCTGCGGCACGCACACATACCGCAAACGCACGCACGCACGCATGAATTCAGGGTACACTTTTGCGCGCCTGTTTATTGTCGTGCGGTGAATTCAGAGGTGCTCCAGACTCCTTAGGTGCATATCGGGTCCCTGCACGACTGTCCGTTCCTTGCAAGAAAACACGGAAAGCGTTCACTTAGCACACGGCGTCTCGGGCTTACCTCAACTGCGCGGAGCTGCGGCCTTTAGTGTTGCGGATTCGCCTTCCGTTATGCGAGTGTGGATCTACGCCTAGCCGGTGTGGCCGCGCGGGCGGGGTTGCGAGTTCGGGGGCACTGAATTCAGGCTATGCGCTACGTGAGGAGCGCGTATCAGACAAACTGTCCCTGACTGATTCAAACAGGCGCTTAGTGCGTGGGGATTTGCAAAGTCGCTGTAAATTCAGCGAGGAAATATATATATATTCGATACAAATTTACGCAAGGCCAAGATGATTTTGAAAGGTTCAGAGTTATCTGCAGAATGTTTTGAAATCGTCCCTATTCTCTTTAAGAGCTCCTTTCCTACAGCTGCAGCTAGGCGTTTTGTGTCTTCTCGGTTCGCGATGTTTCGCCTTCTCCAATCAGCGATCTGCTTCCTCATTTGAACTGTCGCCAAATGCTACATCCCGTTGGTGACTCTTGATATACTACATTCTGACGCTGGCTGCTGTTGTGACGTGGTGTCACATGTGGTGCGGCCATGTCGAGTTGCCGTGAACTTCCGCGCTTGGGGCGCGGCGCAGTGCTTCGCGTTTGTACTCGTTGGTGTTGCAGGTGCCAGCGGTGACCCGGTGCGGCGAACCGGAGACTTCGTCCACGTGGCGCGGATGAGGCGCTGTGGTGCCTGTGATATTCCTTGATCTTCACGAGGCCGTAGATGGGCTCAGCCTGGCCCGGCGGATGTCGCGCCACGCCCGGCGGACTGTTGCCCCGGTCGTGCGAGCGGGAGCAGTTCAGAGAGAAAGCATTTTGTAGAACAGGAAATGGGTCAGGGCGAATGTAATTCGAGTTTGGCGTTGTTGTCGTACGTGGTGACGTGGCTGTCGTGCTGCTGAATAACTGACTGGGGTGTTTTGGGTGGATGTAACGGCTGATACGCCATGGGTGGCACCCGTGGCTGCTGTGCGAGGGTGCTGTTGTCGTGACGCGTCGTACTGTACCGCGTTGGCGTGTTTTGGGTATAACTAAGATGCGTGACAAGCGTCATCGGGCGAATAACTGATTATGAGGAAGGGGTCGTCTGGGGGGCGCCGTACTGATCGCGGGTTTCACGGAGTTTCGACTCGCGAAAGGGGATGGGCCCGTGAGGTTTGCTCCTGTAAGGGTGGCGGTCAGGAAGGCTTGCCCTCGGACGTAGGTACTGGCATCTGCTTTCCTGGTGGTTTGCTGAAGCAAGATTTACATCGGGCTGACGTGGATTGCTGGTGGTATCTGAGCGTGAAATTGGGGCGGTGGTGTGG
>LGRX02018549.1:0-11673 GCA_001247695.2 Cymbomonas tetramitiformis | reverse complement strand
AATGTCAACCCCCGTTGTGGATTAACATGAGATGTCTACACCCGATGTGAAATGTTTAGGCGTGTCAGCCCCCGATGTGGATTAAAATGAGATGTCGGCCCCCGATGTAGACTTATCCCTAGTTGATTATTATTATGTCTTGCTGCTGTGTTATACCTTAATCGCTGCCATGCCGCTGAGCTACGCTAGACACTCTGCCTGTTGTGAGTCACTTGAAGGGACTATAGTTTGCTGGCGCGAATATGACTTACTGTGAAATATTTATTTGTGACAGTTTTCGTGATTTTGCTGAGTTCGGCGGGACGACTGCAAGAAGGGCAGTACGTGGACAACGCCATAAGGTGAATAATGCAACAACGTATCACCATCTTAACGGATTCACTGCTCACAGGACAGCAAGCACAACTCGCTGTTATCATTATAACAAGTGACAAGGGAGAAATTTATTCAGTTTGTTGAGCAGATTAGTGATATTATTTCTGATGACCACAATACTACGACTTTCCTGGAATAATTGGAAGGCCGTCATCTGGGTTCTGACATTTTCATGTCAAGGTGTATCTAGATGTAAGCGATTGGATATCACATACCACACCCTCCACTGGTGCTATTCTCACAAATACCGAACTTTCCCAGCCTCTGTAGTGCCACCGCAGCTGCCCACCTCACGTTTGTATTGGCATCTTTCCGCCGTGCCGCGATGACCCCGGCATGGGGCGCTGCATGCTCCCCCATACTCCCCAGTGCCGCCACTGCTGCCCTCCTCACTCGTGCACTGCCATCTTCCAGCCGTGTCGCGATGGCCCCGACATAGGGCGCTGCATGCTCCCCCAGCCTCGCCAGTGCCTCCACTGCTGCCCTCCGCACGTCTGCATTGGCATTCTCCAGCCGTGCCGTGATGGCCCCGGCATGGGGCACTACATGCTCCCTCAGCCTTGCCAGTGCCTCCACTGCTGCGCTTCTCACACCTTCATTGGCATGCTCCAGCCGTGCCGCGATGGCCCTAGCATTTGGCGCTGCATGCTCCCCCAGCCTCGCCAGTGCCTCCACTGCTGCCCACCTCACGTCTGTATTGCCATCTTCCAGCCGTGCTACGATGGCCCCGGTATAGGGCATTGCATGCTCCCCCAGCCCTGCCAGTGCCTCCAAGGCTGCCTGGATGATATTGTCAGGATTTGGCCCGGCAAGCGCTCGGATGGCGGCAGCCCCAGGCCCGGCTTCCTGCCGCCATCGCCGCGACACACAGCACACGGCAGCCATGTCGCTGTGGCTCAGCCCCATGTTCCAGATTCTTTCCAGCATTCCCGAAGAGAGGCCGTTGACGTGGTCCATTAGCGATTGTAATTAGGCAACTGCTATATGCTTCCTCTGTGCCAGCCCAACACGCCCTCGGTCACCACGACCACATTCCAGGAGGACTGTCGCTAAAATGAAAAACATCATAGCTGACAACAAAACCAGCTGCTTATGGAAAGGGGTCTGTAGTGAGGTAGGGAGGTTCTCACATCATATTCCAGGATGAAAAACGCCAAAAGAAATTGACCGCTATGGAAAGGGGGCTGTGGGCTGGTAGGGAGGTTGTCACATCATATTCCAGGATGAATAGTGCTAATTGAAACTGGCAGCTATGGAAAGGGGGCGGTAGGGTGGTAGGGAGGTTGTCACATCATATTCCAGGATGAATAGTGCTAAATGTAACTGGCTGCTATGGAAAGGGGGCTGTAGGGGGGTAGGGAGGTTGTCACATCATATTCCAGGGTGAAAAACGCCAAAAGAGATTGACCGCTATGGAAAGGGGGCTGTAGGCGGGCAAGGGGCTCGCCACTATCATATCAACTTTTAAGTGGGAAGTTTTGTTTTTTTCACTTGTTTCTACGAATGAGCAGAGTAGTCAAAACCCGGAAAACAGATCGAGGTGTGGTGGGAAGACGCATGGGAGGACCCAGAACGAGTTGAGACAAGATGCAGCCACACATTGAAGGAGGTGGACAGTGTGAGCAGGTCATCTTGCCCCTCGGTGCTAGCCGTGCTAGTTACACGTGACATGTGACAGATGAACGACGTATAGTCGAATACCAAACCCTTGTCCATTGTTTTAAGCGTGTTCCTTTGAAGAACTTCCTTGGTTTGGCCTGAGAGCCACGGACTTCCCTTAAGTGCAAGATGCCTTCGCTGCAATCGCTCAGTCTCGGAGGTGACGCGCTCCCGAGGGACTCAAAGCAGCGCACCTGATGGGAGGCTCGCGTAGGCCACGGGGAGAAAGAGCTCCGTTCGTAGGCGGCTCAAGTGCGTGGCTTATTATGCACAAGTCCTGATATCCCAGCCATCACAGCCCTTTGCCTTGTAGCTCAGCTATACATATTATGCAGCCCCCAAGCACTTACCCTACCCCCAGATTAGCGCACTGTTTAGGCACCTACTGGGAGATCTTAGGGTTTAGGGTCAAGGGCATTTGCTCACCAGGACCAGTGCTGGCACCGCTTACACTTCGCGCCCTCAAGCATAGTGCACGCACAGCACCCTTTGGCATACGATACCCTCTCAGCTATTGCAGTGCTAGAGGGTGCTGAGCGCAGAATATGCTCGATATGCGTGAGAGAAACGGCGGGCGCTGAGCGTGAGAGATGCGAGGGCGGACCCAGCCTGCAACGTTGCCGCGACGTGGCTTCCTGTGCAAGGGTATCTTATCCACACCTGCGCTGATGAACGGGTGAACGCCTGCCACGCTAAATGCGAAACGCCTGCCACCTAAATGCGAAAACACGTTGCCGTTTGGAGCTCGTTGTGACGCCGTTTGTCACCACTCACCACGCGGTGAAGTCCAAGTGTGCGATCCGGGCTGAGCGTGCACCTGCGAGCATTTTGCCCTCCATTCAGCAAACGACGCGAGCAAACAGGGGCGCAATACCTTTGACCGCTTGGAGCAACACCGCCTTTGGGTGCAGAGCGGATCGGGCGGCGCGGGATGTACCAAGCATTAAGGACCCAAGATCGGGCAGACTTCCCTGCTATCTAAGTTGGGAGTCAGCATCCGCTAACGCTGCATCCTTAGAACAGTCTCAGGAAAAGTACCTTTTAGGGTGAATCCGTCCACTGCGACTGATTTGCAACCGCACAGCCACAACGACGAACGTCACTGCCTGGCGTGACAAAAGGCGGCCTCGCGTGTGGGGAACTATATGCTAGCCGTGCAACGGCAAGACAACGATACCTCCGGCTCCGAAATCCCGGTCACTTTCCGTGACGAGACATTCTCGCTAGGACGACACCGAGATACTGGTACTAGATAGTTATTGAATGAGGGACCAAGGCGAAGCTATAAGGACTCGCCAAGATCCTCAAAAAGAGCAGCTGCTGAGATGCACAGCTGCACGTCATCGAATGATGTGGTTTAGGGTTTTTAGGGTTTTAGGGCTTAAACTTGGATAACCAAGTATCGAGCGGTCATCAAATTTTATCGAGTAGTCGTCGAATCGAGCAGTGGATCGGATGTTATCGAGGCCAAGCGATCGAATATTATCTCGTGCACATAAATAGATACGAGTATCGGTATTCATTCTATCATTGAAATCTATTATTTCGTAGGGACGTACGTCTGTGGCATCCCGGAGGCAGAGGGGACGCGGAGGGCGCTCGGCTGGATCGGCCGCCGCTCCGGAAACCGGTTCTTAACACCGTAAGGGCGAATTCGTTTTTAGCAGTATGGGATCAGTATGAGGGCGGAAACATCCATAACTACCACGGTAGTCAACTATTGGATATTTATGAAGTATTAGTGTCCATATTGGGGAGTTGGGCGAGGTCCCTCAACCCTTCAATGCCCACCAAACTCGGTTTATCGAGTGGAGGACTTTGTGGAAAGTGCAGGGGTGTTCTGCTGCCAGGTGACAAAAGCGTACTCTATGGAGAGTGCTCTAAAGGCTTCAAATCAAGGATATGGTATTCCCCCCCATTGGTATACACCATGATACGCCATCGCCCACTCGTAGCATCAAGTCAATAGTGGTGGCATGTTCATGGCGCATGCCCAAAAATGCCCCCAACAGCTGTTCAACAGAATTTCCTTAAGTATGGTGATGATGGGTCACATATATTCATGTGTGCACATACGGTGCGAGTGATAATGAAGTGTCATATCATCCACCTAGTTCCGCAATATAATATATGCGAAGAATCGTGGCAAATGGATGTCTAGAACTTGAGTTATTGCCGAAAACGTGAAAATAAGTTCCTAGAAAACAGGATCAGTATGAGCAGTATGGCAATTCGCCCTTAAGGTGTTAAGAGCGCTGCAAACCGGATCACCGAAATAATGGCGTGCCGTGTTCGGTATCACGAAAGCGGACGAATGTTGAAGTGATGCCCCCAAGGGCGAGATAGCTGATCCGTAGTAGTCGATCGCGGGTAATGGTTGATAATAGCAAGTGATACCTAGCTGCTAGCTGGTAATATAGTTAATGCTAGTTGATACGAGCTGATACTAAATGATAGCCGATAATACCTGCTAGCCGATGATACCTGATAGCGGATGGTAGCTGGTAGTCGATGATAGTTGATAATAGCTTGGCGGAACCGATAATACCTTACGGTATAAGGCTGGTAATAAGAGCTAGTGACAGTTAACACGACCACGAGGTTTGAATAGTCTAATGTGTTCGCAAAGTCGACGTGGACAGAGTAAACCAATATTGGTTGTCGTGCTCATTTGATACCTGAAGTCTGAGCGACCAGTATACATTTACTCATATACCAAGTAAATCGATTGAATCCTGTGATGTGAAAGCAGATAATATAGAATATATATATGCTTGCACTGGAAAATGTAAGGCAGTGAGGTAGGGTTTCGGTTCGGCTAAAGTCGGATTAAACTGTAAGATAATTGAGTTTAAGCTGGCGGACGGACCGTGACACACGAGCGGAGCAGACAGCAGGCACTGCAAGTGACATCCGAGCAGGCGAGGGGTGACACAGGGCACCACAGACCTCCCCCCTTATGGGGGGTGAAAGTCAGTGTTCCCATGATCCTGCCCTACTGTACGCACGACTATGCGTGCATGATTGTGTACATGTGAAGGCAAGTGACGCCATCCACGGGGTAATGGCTTGTGGAGGTAACGGGGCATATAGAGGGCACACCAAGCCTATTCATAAATGCCAACCACATCGCGCGGCCGACCAGATTTCACCATCCTTCTCCCCGGGTTTCATGCCCCGGACAGGACAATGGGGTTTGGTCGGCCTATGTCGCGATTATGCACCGCGCGCTGTGTTGTGGCGGGTAGCGTGCTGCGGGTGCGCGGGTGAGAAGCAAGGCAGGGTATCGATATCTCCGATAACCGATATATCGATATATCGGCAACATTCCTATTAGTCGATACCATTTTCCCCCGTTATCGGAATATCAATATCAACTAATACCTCTTTACGTAATATCAATATTGACTGATGCCATGTCAGCACTTATTACTATTAGCTAATATACATTCTGGGTAACATATCGGAATATTTGAATATCGGCAGGAATCGATCCTTTGGTTACATAGGGTCATGGTTTCATTCGTCCGCCTATAGCCTCTCCAATGAGAACCGAAAGTGGTAATCGACATGGTTCGAAAGGCTCGATCCACGAGGATCCAAAATTCGAACTTCGACGCATATGTAATAATAAGATGGCCCGTGCCAGCCTCCATGACTAATTTGTCCAACTATTTTTCAATTATTTTCAACTAATAGTGATTACCATTATGGGTCGATCCCGAGGTCCAAAGTGCAGAAAGAGCAATCACATGGACGCGGTTATGGTCGCAAGGAAAAGTCTAAAGGAAGGCACAATAGAGCACTCCTTGATGGCTGCGATGAACTAGGTGCGGTGTAGTGTGATAGTCAAGAGTGCCAACTCTTGAGTGGTGAAACATGGTTGCAATAGCAGTCACTAGTTAGAAAGTTGTAGACAGCAATAGATGGAAAGCATTAGACCAATGTCTAAAACCATCCGATATATTTTTAGTATATCAGTTTATTGGTATTAATTGATACATTTTTCTAGGCATGTCAGAATATTGCTATCAACTAATAGCCTGTCAGTGATTATTGGTATTGACTGATAACTTATTGAGATTATCGGTATTGACTAATAGCCAGATTTTATTATAAATATCAACTAATTAGTGTTTGGTGGTTATTGTCAGATATATAGTCGGGTGTATATATCGGATAACGGAGAATAAACCCTGAGTTAAGGGTTTCGATATCAGAACGGTAAAAGTCTCAGATTGATAAAAGAGGTACACATAAATACTAACGGGTGTTTCCCGTCTACTGGTGACGGTCACCCAGCCTACTATAGGAAGTGACAAGTGACAGTTTTGACTGTCGGTGTGTCACATCCAGCACACCACCTAGGGTGGTGACCGGAGCTAGTAGTGAACGAAGCAAACAAACTCCCTACTTAACTTCAGGAGGAAACTGTAGCACAACTGGGGGCCTGTACTCTTGGTCAGGGCGGTCCCAGGTCACAGCAAGATTGTCAGATACTGCTGTTACTTTGCTAAAACCCTAAACACAGCTCAAATGTAGAGAGTTCTTCTGCACATCTAGGAGGCTATACTACAGCTAACTCCCAGGCAGGCACGGCGTGAACAATTCTAGCCACTAGTGGTCTTCGGAGCTGTCTGCCCGGCTCGGAGCAGCGTGACTGCGAAGCAGTTGCCGGCCCCCGGGGCCGGTGATGAATCATTCGTAGAAGAAATTGACGAGTTCTCGATCACGGGAGGCTGCACCGCACCGGGATGCTGCCAAGTGCCGCCCGACGGTGGAGCCTCGTCATCTGAAGACGAAGCCGGCGACAGCGGAGGGCCGTCCACAAACAACTCGGCAGGCGGTGGCGGCCCGGGATGCCACGGCATCGGAGCCATGTAGAGGCCCTGCCGTCTCTGCTCCCGCCGTTGGCGACGAGGTGGGATAGCACACGGCACGCCATGAACCATGTCAGTCGGCGAAGCCTCCGTAGCCGGGATCGCCGAGGTAGTCCACGTAGCACCACCGACCGGTGGAGCCGTGCATGTGTGCGCATCGGCACCACCGACACCGGCAACGGCGTGCGGTGCGGCGGCGGCACAGATTACAAAGAGTGCGCACACCAAGGAGGAAGTGAGGAGAGATCTCGCGAACCCCGGAATGCCGTTCCCGCAGCCGTAGCGTGGCCGCGGCGGTGTCACCGAGGCATCTTCGTCGTCATCGTCGCTCGTAGCGCAAGACGCGGGCTTGTAGTCGACCACGCGTTCCGTCTCCCCAACCGCGGAGAGCAAATTCATGCTTGGGGCCGGTTCGTCGAGCACCAATGCAATCCCCGTGCCCTCAATGAAGTCGGCAAACGTGCGGGTGACGGGAGGGCAGAAGGGGTTTGGCGGACCGGTCCAATCCCCCTCGGACTCAACCGACGCAGGCGGGGAGTGTGCGGACGGCTCCGACACCACCGGCACGTCGGCAGTGAAGGTGTTGATGTTGAACGTGGAAGCTCCAGCCGCGTGCGCCATCGCAGAGAACTCGGCGACGGCGGACACGAGGACCTCACCGTCCTCCTCGCAGAACGAGCACGCGGAGAGATCGGTGAAGACCTCCGGCTTCCCGCCCGCAAGCATGCAGAGGGCGTCGAATTCCACGGGGTCGCCGTTGTCGATGGCGTGTTGGAACCTCGCGGCCAACACGGAGTTCTCGGCCTCCTCGGCGAAGGCGAAGGCCGAGAGTCCGGTCCTGCCCCCGTTTGGGCAGTCCCTGTGCCAATGCCTCGCCTTCCCCTTAGCACACACCTGATTTTGGCAGTACGGGATCGCCGCACCGCTGTCGCGGTGGAAGGCCACCTTCCGTGAGACGGACTGAGACCAATTCCCCCCTTTGGGGAGGGGCGAGGCTGCGAAACGGGCCTTGACCCGGCGGTCCGGTTTGTCCGCGCGAGGGGTAAACCCCCGCGGAGACGATTCGGATTCGGCGGTGACGAGGAAGGTGGCCAACTGCCTCTTCAAGTCGAGCACCATGGTCCGCAAGTCCGCGATCTCACTCGCCGCACCCGACTCATCGACGCCCTTCTCCATGAAGTGCGTGCCGTGGGAGTACCGGTGTGCGGATGCGGTGGCGGTGCCCGCCCGCACGTGCTCGCCGTAGCACTCCCGCACCCACTGCTGAATGGTGAGTAGGTCGTGGGCGGCTCGTTGGTCGTGAAGGAGCAAACGGGACACCACCGGCTGGTAGAAGGTGGCGTCGAGGGCTTTGATGAAAAGGGACTTCACGTCCTCGTCCTGGAGCGTCGACCTGGTCCTAGCAGCTTTGAGCGCGGCGTTGAAGTCCTCAATGGGTCCATGAGGGTCCACGCCCGCAACGATGCGGACGGCAAACATGTCCGCTTGCCCCTGGAAGGGGTCCCCGACCGGGATCATCCGACGGGCGAACTCGAGTAGGACACGCTTACCGTCTGCCGGGAAGCTGGCGCTGGACGAGTCCAACCAGTCCGCTGCGGGCGACGAGGGGTCGATCAGCAGCTCGATCGTGGAGAACAATAAATTGTTGGCCTCCACGCGGACGGCCAAAGTAGCGTCGTCCAGCGTGAAGAGTGGGAGGAAACCGGTGTCCTCAGTGACGAATGCTGCCTGCAGGGCAGAGACCATTCTCGTGAAGATGGCCGCCGCGTGGGGCTCCGCACCGGAAAATCTCCCCTCTTTGCCGTCGAACAACTTGCGCTGGACGTGCTTCGCCACCTTCATGTCGAAGTGCTCCCGCTGTAAGGTGCGCACCGATGCCAGAAATGCAGCACCCGCCGAATTAGCGGCCGGCTGTGCCGCTGTCGGGGTCGCGGGCGTGTTGGCATGCCTGGCAGCAACGGAGTCAAAGATCGTACTTAATGTGCGGCGGCGATGCGCCATGCTAGCCGTTGATCTAGTAGAAGCAACCATGACGAAGAAGACTACAGGGGTGGAGTGAGGCAAGAAGACGTGGGGAAAAAAATGCGGCAGTCTTGGGCGGCCAAGAAATGTGGTGGGTCGTCGATACGGTTGCCGTGAGAGAGCAGAAATTTCGAGAAGTCGTGTGGTAGATGGCGGCCGATACGAAACGGTGTGGTGACCAACCAGGACGCGTAAACCAATCCAACGTTAAATCCCGTAGAAAAAATGTCCTCAAAGGCCTTCAGCTAGCCGTAAATCAACCCACAAAACTTAGGCCATACCCGCGCGCGACTGCCGGCACTCCCACGCGCGGAGCGCCTCACTCCATCCCAAGCGTCCGGCTTTAGCCAATCATCCTCGCGGTGTCGCAGTGGCTAAATAAAACGTAAGTGGGGTCAAACCTGTCAGATATATAGTCGGGTGTATATATCGGATAACGGAGAATAAACCCTGAGTTAAGGGTTTCGATATCAGAACGGTAAAAGTCTCAGATTGATAAAAGAGATACACATAAATACTAACGGGTGTTTCCCGTCTACTGGTGACGGTCACCCAGCCTACTATAGGAAGTGACAAGTGACATATTTTGACTGTCGGTGTGTCACATCCAGCAGTTATCGGAAACAACTAATAGTGCCTCGTACCAGCCGATACCCCCCCTTGGTGAGAAGTGGATGGGTTGTTTGGACTGCGGGTGTGCGGGGCAGCGATGCCGAGTTGCGAGGGTAGTTGAGAGGGAAATATTTTTAGTTATATCGACTAGCAGTTAGTTATATGGAAACTGGAAGGTTCAGATAGGGGGATTAATATCGGTCCAAGATTTCGTCCGTCCGTCCGTCCGTCCGTCCAAGACAAATTTTTGGACGGACGGACGGACGGACGGACCAAACATTCTTGACATTCTAAGATTTCGCAAAATAGGGCTCCCATACTTAAGCCCATACTTAAGCCCATACTTAAGGAGGGTAACGCGTCGGCCCACGTCGACGCCTGCGTTTTCACATACTTAAGAAAATCTAAATTTTTTCTTCATACTTAAGGAATATACACTGACTCCCCCCTCCCCCCCTAACCAGGGACTCAGGGGGTATAACTGATGGAAGAAGTGATATTGCTAACCACTAGAGCTATGGGGTCTAGGGCGTCCTCAATATCATAGCGGACACCGGGAGTCGAACCCCTGGTGTCACGGCTGTATAGGTTGGAAACAACCGTCTAGACCATCTAGCGCTAGATGTCTAGACGGTTGTTTCCAACCTATACTGTGGCACCGTCTGACTGGTGTCCGCTAAGTGATATTGAGGGACGCCCTAGACCCCATAGCTCTAGTGGTTAGCAATATCGCATCTTCCATTATAAACTTCATCCGTTGGAGTGGTTTTCCACTTCCAGGTACGGGTTAGAAGAACCCGTAGGTTTTTGGTGGTGGAGATTACTCCGAGGGAAGTATGGAATATCACTTCTTCCATCATAAACATCTTCCCTCGGAGTAATCTCCATCACCAAAAAAAACCTACGGGTTCTTCTAACCCGTACCTGGAAGTGGAAAAAACACTCCAACGGATGAAGTTTATGATGGAAGAAGTGATATTGCTAACCACTAGAGCTATGGGGTCTAGGGCGTCCTCAATATCATAGCGGACACCGGGAGTCGAACCCCTGGTGTCACGGTTGTATAGGTTGGAAACAACCGTCTAGACCATCTAGCGCTAGATAGTCTAGACGGTTGTTTCCAACCTATACAACCGTGGCACCGGGGGTTCGACTCCCGGTGTCCGCTATGATATTGAGGACGCCCTAGACCCCATAGCTCTAGTGGTTAGCAATATCGCATCTTCCATTAATAACCCAGTCGTATGCGAGTGTCAAACGTGCGTCAGAGAGACGAACCCAACGACGGAGCTTGACAATCGTATACGATTGTCAAACGTGAGTCAGGCAGTAACCCTGTGATTTTTTTCATCGGCCCATGCCCTCCTTGGCAATATTCAAATCGCTTGAGGACTTTAGGAGGATCATTTCCCATTCTTTCCTAGTCCGGTCTATACGGGCTATATAGAACGATTATTAATGAACACGCGATACACAGTTCTGACAATCGTGTACGATTGTCAAAACTGTTTCCCAAACGAATTTATTTGTAATTGTTTTGTTGTTAGTAAAACTTTTACACCGAACCCCACAACAATAATGGGGGTCCGGAACCAAGCTAAGAAATCTAACGTAGAGCAAAATGACAGATGTAAAAATCTGAAATCAAGCATTCGAAAAAATAAAATCTGAAATCTAGCGTAGAGCAAAATTAGCAAAATTTGAAAAAAGGAAATCTAACGTAGAGCGAAATGACAGATGTAAAAACTCTGAAATCAAGCATTCCAAAAAAGGAAATCTGAAATCTAGCGTAGAGCAAAATTAGCAAAATTTGAAAAATGGAAATCTTACGTAGAGCAAAATGACAGATGTAGAAAATCTGAATATCAATCTGATTGTCAAAACCAGCTTTTCCGCAGACTCTAAAAGACTTAGACGTTAGACCCCCAAAAAGCCTGCAACCAAGTTTTCGAAGAATGTATGCATGAATAACCCAAAAAACAAAATGAATGGGGCAAACCGGTGCTAAATTTTTCGAAGAATGTTTGCAGCAATAACCCAAAAAACAAAATGAATGCCGGGCAAACCGGTGCTAAATTTTTCGAAGAATGTATGCATGAATAACCTAAAAAACAAAATGAATGGG
>LGRX02018547.1:0-15574 GCA_001247695.2 Cymbomonas tetramitiformis | reverse complement strand
ATATGAGCTTGATTTTGAAGATCTAAACATTGTATACATCTGGTCTAGCATGTATCCAGACTAGAATTGTATACTGACACGGTGCAAGCACTATAGCCTCTGCCACCGATGATCATTGGAAAGGGCAACCATTCTTGATACTTCATACATATCCTCTGATTGGATCATTTAAGGTGTCAAGATTACTCAATGCAATATGCAGGCCACGGCCTGAGTACAACACCTAGAAAGGTCAAAGCCACTGAGCTGACCAATGCAGCATAAATGCTAGCTACCTTGAAGGCTATACAATAAGCCTATTGCCCTTATGTCTTGATATGAATCCGTGTATTGGCATCTCTTTGAGGTAATTATGCCTACTGAATGAGCCATACCAACCATCTTGTCTTCATTGATCATTACATATCTGATCATATCGCCATTGAGCAAAGCCTATTCTGTGATATTATATATCACGAGACATTTCATTAGTGCACATTAAACAATTGAAGTGCAACAAAGATCATCAGCTCTGCATCATACCAAAAGGTTGAGTTGTTGTCAATTGATTTTTTAGACACCATTTCTCAAAGGTCTATTCATCATAAAAGACAGAGTCTGTGCAATCATGGCTATTCAGCCTCCGACATAGCTGCATAGCTATTTAGCTTATGGTCCCAACCGTTGTTAAACAGCCTCTACGCTATATGGCTGAAAAGTGGCAAGCAATCTCTTCGGTCATTCTTGGGCATAGAGCAATCAAGCACAGCCAATCCAGGATGTTTATCCCAAAATTCTCTACGAATTATTCATATCTTCTATGTGTCATATAAAACAACCAATATACCATCCTATGATGAAAGTCATCTCCTTCAGTGGTGATTTTGCATAATGACTTTCTTGCTGTTTATTTTCTTCTCATGCTGCAGGTCTGCTGCATCCCTGTGATTCGTCCTAGATGAAAGAACAAGACAAGTTGAAGCCAGTTTTGCTTTTGGATGAAGAAAGCTCAGAAGAAGAAGTTACCAGCAAGTTTCGTAGCCGGTACAACGTTCCGGATGAAAAAGTAGCAAAGAGGCGCTTGCAGAATAAGAAAAACGCTGAGCGTGATGCCAAAAGACGTAAGAAACAATGTCCAGAGTGGATGTTGGACAGTCAATGGTAACTTTAGCTAGAAAAGTACATTAGATTCAGATTCTGAACATTTTAGTGGACTTGAATGCACTCAAATTTGTACTAAGTTGCAATTGTCCAAAGTTTTATTCTGACATCACTATTTATTTGTGGAAAAGCATACAATGGTATAAGCCATCCACATATAGATTGACATCATATTTGAAATTTCATATCATTTTGTCACATAAGACAAGCATGCTTCATTGAGAAATAAAGACTCTTTGAAAGCTCATTCGGAAATGTATAGAAATTTGTTGCCTCATCCATTAGGCCACGAAGTCTTGGAAAACCTACAATCTGCATACGGTCTCCAAGCACAGTTCATCCTCATTCTGGAAAGTGACAGAAATTTTATAGTCATAAAACAAGTCACAATTCTATCGGATTGAAATGACACATTCATCATTCATATTTCTTTATCATAACAAGTCTCTGAATAGTGTCTGCCCAAAAATAAGGCACTATTGAGATAAGTGATCATGTGCTGAAGAATATACACATATCACTAGGCAATGCCATGTTCTATTCATAATGAAATGACATGTCAGCCATCCATCAACTACGAAAATATAACTCGTAGTAATTTGTTGTCATTACGGACACTTCTTGATCGATTCTCCATTAGCTTCGATACCAAAGTTAACTTCGGTACCATCACTGATTTTTTTTGTTCATCATGACAATCATTTTCCAGAACCATTGTCTAAAATTGGGTACACTATATTGACCCTAAACTGACAAAGTATGTGGGCTGCAACCCAACGACTGCATTTGACATCATTTGGCATTTGCCACATTCAAAAACGTCAGGCATATTGCCAATATGACGTAGAGAGAATCAATGTTCAGATTGACATTGTTGCCTCTAAAGCATTCGATAAGCATCTCAATCTTATTCACATAACATAATGATTGAATAACATCCTCCATCACCATCTGATTGGTTTGATACATCTCTATTTGCAAGGGGGAGGAAGAGTATAGATTCATTCATTTTCATACAGCTGCCACACCTTACATCATTGTGATTTTGCTTGGAAAATTAAAGATCCTATCAAAAGTTCCAGCATCTGTGTATAGCAGCCATAAAGTTGATGACACGGTACATCATGCCGATTGAAACATTAAATGAAGTCTTATTTGACTTATTGACACATAAAGTTCATTATGAAGAAATCATAGATGCATATTTCTCCGGCTCTATCATAGTATATGAAGGGCATTGACATAGGAGAACGATGATTTTTCAAAGGTGAATAAGCTATACTGTAAGCTTACGACCATCACTTTGACGTCAACAGCCTGAGATGCTGATTGTCGAAATTCAAGAGTTGAAGGATTCGATGAATCAACCTTGATACATGTGTTTTTGATTCATAGATTGTTGATCCATGATTTCTCCCCAAATCTTGAGAAGCTGGCACACAAGTTGTTGCCAATGTCTTGAGGAAAGCATCTGAGCAAAGGATTGCCAGTTGTGCCATCAGGCATCGAATTCCATAAACAGCAAAGCCGAGTGAGTAAATCCGCCACTCTAGCTAAATTGCCCGTCATTCCTTCCAGGTTCATGACAAGAGACAATTCATCAAAGTCATACACCAATGCATAAGTCACATGCATGGTTGCACAGTTTGTATCCGAATGCCATTCCATCAAGGTTAAGCATCTTGACAGTAATTCTGGCCAACCAAAAGCCTTCCTGTCTTCGGATATCTTGAGCATTCTCATTTCCAGTTCCATTATGGACTAGGAAGCATCATGACTGTGCCTCGCCAGGACACTAATCCTCAAAGCCGCACACTTGAGGCGAGCCTTATGAGACAGTGACCTTTGGCTTGTGGGGCGTCAACCCCTTATCAAATCCTGAACACTTGTTAACACCTGGATAAATTTATCATGATGCAACTTAAGTGGGATTATAAGTTCCACATAATCATATTGTCTACGTATGCTGAAGGCATAACTACCGCATATGGTTACAATAGGTCGCAGCTTCTATAACATTGTGGCTTCTAAGTCAAAAGCTGATAGCCAATGACTTTTTGCCAAAAATTGCCGACCATATAAAAATCAGGCCATGGAAACATGTACCCAAGAGGTTTTCGTCCATCGGTCACATATATATATCAGGGCTGCATCCCAAGAACTGCAGGGCTGCATCCCAAGAACTGCAGGGCATCCCAAGAACTGCAGGGCTGCATCCCAAAGACTGCGATGCACCTTCGGTGCAATGGGCTGCAACCCGAGAACTGCAGGGTTATATCCCTAACATTTTTTACCCTGCATCAAATTGATATGACAGGAGCAGGAATTGATCCTTCCTTGCTAAAGGTGTAGTGAGCCTTGTTCAAAATCATACCCTTGCACAGATACGCACACATGCGAGATATCATATCTGTGGATAAATAAAAACTGCTAAATGCTACCTTTGCCAAAACCGTGGTTTGTCATCGGATTCTTGGCCAGTCATCCGAAGCTACCGGAGATAATGACTGAGGTAGAAGGAGTTGTGATCCTAAGTTGTGCTTGACAAACATGACTAAATAAATTTCACATTAGTACGTGGCGAATCCATTCTCACTCATCGCGATAGATGTTCGTCAAAGCGTGCGTACTGGACAAAATATTGAGGAGTTGAGCAGACCGGTAAAGGATTATAAGTCCAATTCCGTTAAGCAGGGCCGCTCCGTTTGCATTAAAACAAGCCCCTTTGTTCGTTTATTATCGAAATCGGGCTCCCCATCACCGCCTAGGATCCTCCAAAGTAGCTTAAGGAGGGGAGGAAGAGTTGGGTGCACTATATTAGGCCGAGAATCGTTCGAATATAATTCGTTATAATCGTGGGATCATCGATCGCGCAAAGGCGACGACGGCTAGCGCAAATAATCCGTAACGTAGACTTCGGATGCTTTGAATCGTCTAGCACATACATGATAACGTGTGGATCAATCAGTAATCCAGCGTAGGATTGTATCGCGAAAACGCTCTTCATTGAACCTTGGAACGTCACTCAACGATACGATTTCCGGAAAGGTGGGCTACATCCTAAGGACTGTATGGCTAAATGCCTAAGGTGAGGGACTAAAGTGGACTCAGTTCCCCCCAATAACCTAAAAACACCATGAGGGACGCCTCAAATCGGTGTAAGAAGACTGGTACCAGCAAGAAGCGACAACAACAAAGACATCAAAGACATATACAAAGGTATGCCCGTTGTGAGGTCACAACTCTCTTAAGAGGGGAGATCTGTCAGGGTTATGACCGATGACATATGTGTCATACATGTCATACGTGTCATACCTGTCATACATGTCATACCATGTCATGTCATGTCATGTCATGTCATATATTATTATGACAGTCGACAGTATGGTCGATCATGACTGTACAGGTCGAGTCGCGTCATACATTTATGACAGTCGTCAGTACGGTCGACAATGACTGTACATGTCGCCAGATGATTATGTCACATCATCAGGCATCCCTGTCATCGAGAGTTCGTACTCCGAACTCGAAGATGATAGAGCAAAGATACATCTTGTCGATTCTTCAAGAACCATCTTTCGCTTTAGCATGCACGGAACATGCATGCACAGCACGAACGAACTAGTCGTTTATACAATGCTGGTCGTTCAACCTACGTCTCGGGTTCACAACCCAATGGCGGTACCATCTAAGATGATGGGAGACGTAGGTACTTAAGTGAGGAAGCGTTGTGCTTCAGCAGTTCTGGATTCATAGACTGCACTCACAAACCCGCATATACGTTCACTTGTGTATGCTGTTCAACTGCACAGTGATTATTGATAATATTGAATATTATAACAGGGCTTGCATAGCTCAGCCCTTAAGAGCCATTCTAAAAAGGGTGCGCAGCTTGTGCTTTCTCTCAACCCACCACTCTCAGGGATCTTCCGACTTCTTACAAGGCTTGATAGAAGTATACAACGAAAATGTGTGATGTGTCATCTCTACGAGGGACGGAATTCAAATTTGAAATTCTCGAGATTGAAATCTCGAACTCTTGATATCTGTGATATTTCGATTTCGTGTGTATGTCAGTGTGAATTTCGACATCAGACCAAAATCGCGATTTCGACATAGTCGAGACCGAAAATCGAAATTTCTTTTCGACCGATATTGATACCTGCACGAATGTTATCGACCGATATTGATACGTGCGCGTATGTTATCGACAGATATTGATATGTTTGGTAACGAACTTAAAAACTGTTCTCGACTGATATGATATTTCCCGATATCTCGACATATCAAAATATCAAGATCTCGATACCGTCCCTTGGTTTTGAGCAAAAACTCGAAACTTCACTCGAAAATCCTAGAAAGCAATGAGGTGTGCGCCCGCACTTGGCACGACGCATGTATATGCAATATGATGAATATGTAGTTAATGATATATTGCAACATATGTCAAACATATTGCAATATATCTCTGCGACACCCTTCGAAGGGCTGTTGCGTTGTTGTCCGCTTCGTTCAGTCCTGAAAGAAAGTCTGCGCAAGGTTTTGTTTCATTTAAAAAATTGAATTTAATTATAAATGACCTGAAATGACGACCGCCACAGCCGGCTTACAGTATACATTGCATATAGATTGATTATAGGCATACTTAGAGTACCCCTATTACTCATCGAGACTTTACTATATTGCCCGAGACCGAGCCAACCTGTTTGTGCCCACAGCTCCACACGAGCATATACCGTTTGCGAGCCTGCGTTCGGCGTATCAAGAGTGTAATGAAAAGCGCGATGGATTCCTGTTCGATTCCTCGGATGCGAATTTATATTTTTCATTGGTTGCAAATTCCGAACGGCCGTTCGATTAAATCGGAAGGACATCTAAGCCGAAATCAAAATCACGCCGGTATCTTTATGGAATCTGTCAGCTTCTGTTCGCGCTTAATACTGTGAAAACCTAGTGCAGCAGGGTAGATTAATGAAGATATCGACAAGTATTCGCGATATATTAGAAGCAAAAAATATTTACTATAAAGTATTATGAACCTTAGGAAGCATCCCCGCACAGATTCGGTGACTTGAAACGGATCTCAGATTCCCCGCTTCTTGTGGTGGAAGCAGGGACCGGCATCCGCAAAACGGCATTCCCTTCAGTATCTTGTCGAAGGGAACGCTAAGAAATACTAATAACAACTATTGAAACATATTTTCAACGTTGTATGCGTGCATCTGTGTTTCATTTGGTCAATTGGTTCACACGCTTCGAGCCCCGCGGCACATCCGGGATGGCGCGTGTAAGTTACTAATTACGCAAACCAACGCGTTGAAGTACGTCCGTACGATGGGCTGTTGAACAAACGTTATTTGGGGTCTTGCGAGAATCCGATGGGAACAACTACATTCCTACATCTTAAGAGATGATGTAAAGAAGTAGCATGCTAAACCTTCGCGACAAATTGGATTCTCGCAAAACCCCAAAGTACGAATGTGAGGACCTAAGCCCTCGACTACCTCAAATCTCTAGAATGCCCTTCCGACACAATCTGGTATGCTTTAACAACACCTGCACGTTCCGGGGCGGCTACATATACGCAATCCCGATATTAAGACTATACATATTTATAATTTTGACTAATATCCGTCGCGTTTTAAATATGGTCTTAATACGCCGTATTGCGTGCTAGACGAGCTAATTTGAATAAATTGGCAAGCACCGGGGCTCCACGCAGTGTGCGGGATATAACTGAATGTTATGTGTCACAGTGCAACGAGCGGAGCGAGAGGTGCTGTGTCACATAACTACGGTTATGTGACAGACTGGAAAGGAGGTACCATGCGTGGTATAAGGTTTCGAACTCTGTGAGAGTTCGGCTCCGCAGTTTGATTTGTTTCGAAGAAGGGTGTGTTTTATTCAAGAATTTTCATTGCGTCTTTTGAAGCGATAATTCGATTTTGCGTATGGACGAGTTTTCTGACGCTCAATTAGAGGAGAAAATCGCACTCGTGAAAGCGTCCGATGAGTATGCAATTTATAAGGAGAAGCTTTCCGCCTTGATTCCGAATTTGTCCGAGAGCGACAGAGCGATCCAGTCCTACCTTGCAACTTTGATTTGTGAGCAGCGTAGCAGGGCAACGCAAAATGCGACGAATCTCGACTCTGTTTTGCAATCGGTGAGGGCGATAGAGCCCACTAGAAGAGGGTTGCAACGCCCTGTTTCTTGGTTATCGGGCGGTTACGCTCACTCGAAGGCAGGTGGTGCAAAAGTAGAGGATTTATCGTGTAAGCGTCAATTCGAAAGTATAGACAAAGTGGATTCGTTTTTGTTCGAGGCTAAGGCGCAGGTAGATTCGTTGCTGTTAGAGCCAGATTCGTTTGATGAAGTTCAGCTCTCAGCGTTGAAGAGCGCGCGAGCTACTTGGGAGGATGGTATCGCTTGGGTAGAGGGACGTGCGCAAGTAATCCACGTCGCTTTTCAGTTCGGATGGCAGGTTGCACAAGAGTTTGAGGAGGAGCCAGTTGTTCAGAATGAGGAGGCGATCAACAACGCCTTAAAAAGGCAAGAAAAGTAGTAGCCACGAAGCAGGCCGAGAGGGCAAGTGCTGGGTGACCCTAAGGGCGTACTTTGATTCGAATGAGCAGAGAGCGGCTTCAAGCCCTCTAGGGAATATTTCCCAACAACGTTAACGTTGCTAATTCCCGGCGTATCGCTATGGAAGAGCTTGGCTTCTCGCCTTGGCAACTCGGCTTATCGCCAGCTAAGATGAATGTTCATATTTGGCTTATAAGCATAGAAGTAATTTAAGCGTGTTGTTTCGCTTTTGATTTGGCGTATTGCCGACGTCGAAAAGAGGGGAATGTGAAGTACCTGTGTGAGCGTTGGCTTTTTACCAGGCTTATCGCCGTGGCTCCTCACTAGAGTTGAGATCTGACTTGAAATTGCTTGGGCTTAAGGCCACTTCAACGTGCGGTCGGAAGTCGTTGTTGCCAATCGCTAAGATCTCGCATGTTCAATTGGGTTTGGTTCATACCGCTCGTTGGTTGCAGAGAATGTTGAAAATGAATGTGCACAAAGGGATTGCTTGGCATCGTGCCGAAAAGCGATGATGGATCGTACGTTTGCTAGCTCGATGCTCGTTGAGTTCAAGTCAAGATGCACCACGCATGTTACACCGATGATTCGTGGTTGATGTTTGTGCGTATTGGAGCTTGGCATGTTTACGGGTCTTTCAATAAGATCTTTGTTCCGTCTCCGAGATCCTAGTCTTGCTCTACATATGTGATTGCTGGGTACGAGTTAGGGTAGTTAAGGGGGTACTATAGTGTATGTGTGTCACATAACTGTATCGTGTTATGTGTCACAGTGCAGCGAGCGGAGCGAGAGGTGCTGTGTCACATAACTACGGTTATGTGACAGACTGGAAAGGAGGTACCACTGCGTGGTATAAGGTTTCGAACTCTGTGAGAGTTCGGCTCCGCAGTTTGATTTGTTTCGGAGAAGGGTGTGTTCCCACCCACCTCCCTTGCTCAAGCTTTTGCTTCTTGATGGCCTTTTGGACGGGTTGTTGCTGACGGTTCAGTGTTTGTGTCGTGGTACATCGTCCGAATTTTTGGCTTGTTTCTTCATGAGCTTTGTACGCACTACAGGTTATCTGGTGATTCCGTCGTGAAGTGCGCAGCTTCACCCTTCCGAGATCCTAGTCTTGCTCTACAGATGTGATTACTGGGTAGTTAGGGTAGTTAGGGGGGTACTACAGTGTATGTGTGTCACATAAAAGAAAAAGAAAAAAATGTGACTCTTCCTATCGGAAGCGTGATATTCGAAGGTGCACAGCTGTTACGCTTCCCCCTAGTGTGTGTCACATAACTCTCAGGGTACAACTATTTGCCTTTGCCCTATATAAGTACCAAAAGTAAAATACTCTACTGTCAACGATGTTTAATGTCACTCCAAAATCCACCTGGTGATGGTGAGGGCTTGGCGCTTCCTGATGCATTGAGTGATCTTGAAGACGGACATCAACCTAATTTTACGTCGCTCCAACAAAAGCTAAATATTAGGAAAAGGTAAGTTTTTAACTAAACGTATACGAGAAAGAATAGGATACCGAGGGTGTCAAGAAACACATCTGAAGTCACGCATTCCATACAATACAAATGAGAGTTGTTTGTTTATCAAGTAGAGCTCAAGTCGAGATGTTGTACATTAGCAACGGCATTTTTTTGCGCGGATTTCAAGGTTAAAGTTCCCGAAGTCATTAACTTGAAAAGTTCGGTTTACGAGCGGATGCACTCTACACGCCGTGAACAAAGTTTTGCAAGTTCACTTCTCTTTGAAACAAGTTTTGTCACTTTGGACCTTTGCTGTGTTTTTCGGTCGAGCTGTATAATAGCTGTTGAAAACAACGGGTTAAAGCTGGAAACTATCACTGAAGTATGCATAGGAATGCCTTACGTCGGTCTGAGTCAGCCTCGCCCTTAGAAACGGTGTTAAAGGTGTAACCAACGCATCTGACGTAAACGGCGGAGAGTGTCATATTACATATACTAATATCTATCTGACAACCTTGACACTTGCGGGAAAACGTAAGCGTAAATGGGCACACCCGCGAGTCAAAGTCTAACCGTCACCTCAGTGATAGGCACAGAGTATCCTGCTTGAAAGCAACCTGCGCGATTATAGCTGTGCGGCAATTTCAAGGGGAAAACACGGGTGACGACGGTAAAAGTAACGAATCAAGCTTCCATTTCCTCGAGACGTAAAGTTCGTACTCTGGCGAGAAAGTTTTGCCTCCGACCCCAACTCTCGGGAGCCTGACGATCGGTAATAACCAGAGGATCTACAATCTTCCAGTTAGTGTAGTCACCGCAACCTCTATGGCATGCCCAAGTGGCAGAGCTGTAATCCTGAGGCGTGGTCTGATAGGTATACATGGGGTGAGGAATAACTTGCGTTCGGTGGCACCTATTGCACTCGTATTCTAGCGGCTGCCCAGTTCCCTCAACGCAACGCGCGCACATTGAACGCTTGATGTCACTTAGTTCTTTACCTGGCTGATTGCACACCCTGCACTTTCCCTTCTTGAAGACATTTGTTACAATCCCAGTTGATTTATCGATCTGAATCGGTTTGGTGCAAGTTGGGCACTTTCCCACACCTTCTCCCAGTTCGCATATTATTTCGATGCAACGCTTGCAATACGATATCGAGCTGCCAGAAACAGTGCAGCAAGGCATCGTGACGGGTCTTATGCTCTCAACCATGCATATACAGCACGTTGCGTCACCTTGTCCCTCCTCCTCACTAACTGCATAACTCGAGGAAAGGGTTTCGTTTCCGCTCTGCACATCAGAGCGCACGGTGCGAGAGAAAAAACTGGCCAAAAAGCGGAAGGGCATTTTGCAGATTGCAATGTCTATCCTCAACTGCAGCCAATATCAAGCCCGAAGGTGGCTTGCGAAGATCTGGAGATAGGACTTAGTAGGAGTGAACCTCTGCTCTTTATCTCTCTCTCGTCCTCTGCTCTTGTGTTCAAGAATATGCACGCTAGAAGAGATGCTTCCTGCGCTTGTGCCTTGCTGACGTGACCAGTCGAGTGCGCGAAATGAAGGAAGGGCACCGCCACCGGCTGGGGGCCGGTAGGCAAGAACGGTATAGCAGTACCTCGGTATAGAGGTGGTGGCGGTAGCAAAGATCCGAGCGAAGCGAGAAAATTTATGCCTGCCGCACGGCAGGCGAAAATTTGGGGAAAATTTTATTGGGGAAAAAATCGGAGATGGAATCGAAGATCCCCCTCTTTTGAAAAATCGGGAAATAATTCAGTGGCTCTTAACACTGTGAAAAATGAAGCCAGACACTGTGACACTGTACGCTGTATACGATTTCTGTCTCAGTTTTTTTTACGTCTTCATTCTTCAAATCTGAGAAATGTGTGAACGGATTCCGAAAATTCAGTGGCTCTTAACACTGTGAAAAATGAAGCCAGACACTGTGACACTGTACGCTGTATACGATTTCTGTCTCAGTTTTTTTTACGTCTTCATTCTTCAAATCTGAGAAATGTGTGAACGGATTCCGAAAATTCAGTGGCTCTTAACACTGTGTCATTGTCGAATTCCCCTTAACAGTGCGAAAAAATGAAGCCAGAATCGTAGGCTGTACACTGTACGCTGTACACGACACAGAGTAGAGCTGTGACACACGACACAGTGAGCTGTGACACACGACCCAGTGTGTCACTGTACACACGACACGACACGACACGACACGACACGACTGTGACACACGACTCAGTGTGTCACTGTACACACGACACGACACGACACGACACGACACGACATGACACGACACGACACGACAGTATAAATAAAATTAAATATATAATATAAAGGTCATCCATGAATGACAAGGTATGACTTCACAGTGCGGTAATAATTAAATTTTAATTATATTTAACCCAGGTCATCAGTGAATAATGAAGGGGGTCTGGGGGTGGAGCCCCCAGCGGTAGCCCTCCCCACATTACATGAAAGTCTATGCATAAATGACAACGTATGACTTCACACGGCGTTAATGTAACTCAGGTCATCAGGAGAAAAGTCGAAGGGGGGTCTGGGGGTGGGAGCCCCCCAGAGGAACCCAACCCCCTCTTGGTCGCCGCCTCTATTTGCCGCGGGTCTCTCACTCTTCACATGATGATGATGCGGATGATGGATACTCAGGGGGGGGGTTATTTTTTCCCCACCTGTACGTTCACGTACCCCCTATATTTTATGACTCCTACGGACCGAATAATCAATAAATAAGAAACGGAGATGCAATGATTCAGCATTAGTGTATTTGTATAGTCACTAATTTAATTATAGTCGATACATTAGAGATGTATCATAAACGCTGCTCGCACGCATGCGCTCCTAGCCGACGTACCGAAGGTGCTAACATCCTTACGTCACTGGACGCGGCACTTTGTTCGTTTGTTGCTTAGGTTGGGCAATTTTAGTAGGGTAGTGCCATAAAAGCCCCTTTTTAAGCATTTATTTCAACAAATCGTTAAAAAATCGATATTTGGTTTTTTCATGAGCTATTTCGCGGAGATGGAACCTTAAGGTGTCTACTTTCACTAAAAAAATTCAGTTTGCTCAAAATGCGAGTTTTAGGGTTGTTACATACGCGAATTAGGGTGAGAAACCCGCATATTCTGCTAAAGTGTCTTGGACCTATGGTGCCTTCATAAGTCTCGAAAGAACGAACACACTGCACCGCGACCATCATTTTATACTTCCAACATGCTTCCCGAAGTAGGAAAAAAATATCAGGGCAAAACTTATAAAGCCGATTTTTAAAAAATCGGGCATTTCCGCCAGGTGGGTCAAAATCTGTTGGTATCCCACCGAAAACATCATTAAAAAAAAAAAAACGACTTTATAACTTTTGCCCTAATAAGGTTCAATTTGTTAGGGAAGCATATGGGAAGGTTCCCAAAGTTACCCCTTATCGGGTTATTCGATCCTCCTCTCCCCACACATCACATCTTTCACAAAATTACCCCCAGAAAATGTCATTAAATCATACAAATTTCCACCCTTCTTATAATCCGATCAGATTTTACTTTCTGATTCACTCCTAAAAGCTACAATTAATCAACCTTATGACCATATCTATCATTATCTAGGTAAGTGTCCGTCGAGTACGTCGCCTGAACCTTGCCTACCGCCTCATCGCGGAAGGGCTTCTCTAGCCTGCTCTGCAGACGGCGTGCTGGAGTTGACATTCAGTCCGAGCTCAGTCATCAGAGTTGTCATCACCGACCCGTCATGACCGCAGTCATCACCGACTCGACCTGACCGCTGTCATCACCGATACGGCTCGACACCTCTGACTACTTCACTGACCTGATTGTCATCTCCTCTGATCGAGTTCGGTTGTCACATGAGACAGAGCACACTAGCTCATTTCGCATCACACTCAGCATACTAGAACTATATATATTATATCTTCTGTATGTTGAGAGAGATTCTGAGTGCGAAACCCTGAGCGTTGCAGTGCTTCCTGTTTGACCTGTCTGTTTTCTGACTGGGTCTTCTCGCAGGTTTGGCCCCACCACCGACCTAAGGCTAGGAGCCGATTATGGTCGGCTAAACGCTTAGGGAAGCGCCAAGGGGGCGCGCCAAGTAGGGATCATGGAAGTAAAGTAGGCAAGTAGTGGTGAGTGAGAGGAATCGTACGTTCCGGTTCAGCGTTTAAATTAACTAGGAACATCCTGGGACGGCCTGATCAACCGTAGGGACCCTGGTAAACTCGCGCGAGTACCCTTCAAAAACGCGAGACTGAACGACAAGCTCCTCCACGCCATCGCCACTAACTGCTAACTGTGTTGTTTTTGCATCACAGGCTTTCTTCCCTCTTCTCTTTTTGGCACCCTCTTGGTGCTCCTGTTGTGAATTTTGATTGCTTGATTACTTGTTATTCCCTGCTAGGGATTGCTAGTGTGTACCTTGCTTATAGTTTTATCTTCTTTATTATTTAGCATGTCTTCCACGCCGTACGCCACACCGCCGGTACTGCCGAGACGTTTGCTGACACACCCCCCAGGGGCGAGAAAACGTCAGCTGAGATTTGGTGCTTTAAATGGCACGCCCACGCCAGCAAATGCTCCGGACACGTCAGAATTAACCGTCTGCAACAATCTAGCGTGGGAGCTTTTGCGCAAGCCGGCGGAGTTCGATGCATTGCTCAGTGTCATCAAGGGGAAATGTGTTGAGCCTGGAGAGTCTGCGAAAACCTGGAAGTTCACTAGCAACGAGAAAAATGCTCGTATGCTCTTGGACATCCTGGTTGAGCAACTCGATTCCAGGCTCAAACTCGTTCACCCCAAGATGGCATTGATGTTTGACTTGCAGAACCACAATCTGGAGGTTCCGCAGAAAGCGAATCTCCTGCTGTTGGAACTGCTTCAGTCGCTCTGCGCAGGAGACGCCTTGCGTATCCTGCGCAAAGCTGACAGACTCTTCCCAGGGGATGGGAAGATCGCACTCGTTCATCTCGTGAGGCATGTTGTGCCCGATCACGAGGAGTTCAGCGCTGCGGACTTCCTATTCGCTGGCGACAGAGTAGACTTGAGGGCTGGCCAGGATCCAGCAGACTACATTGACGTGTTCCAGACATCTCTGGACACCATTGAGTCTGACTTGGGTCCTGGGTGCACCGTTGCTATCTCCGAGAAAGCACGGATTGCACTGTTTCTCCGTAGGATCTGTCCCGTCTTTTATAAGGCGGTGCATGATGCCTACTGGCTATTACCCTTCGGGTGGCTTAAGCCACCCTAACAGCGATTTAGGGTGGCTTAAGCCACCTTAACGTTTTCAATTATTACGGGAGCTATCGGTACCGGAAGCTAGATTTTTTTAGCTCAAAATGACGGCGACATTGTCTTCTTGTAGACACTATGTGCACTATTAGGCGAGCCCAAGTTCCCGGTGAGCAATTTTGGGAAGTATCCAAGAGGATGCAACATTTAGTAAAATTTGAGCGATTTCCCCTTGTTTTTGCATACCCATGCTACTTCAACCGAGATTTTGAGGGTCAAGATGACCTCGGATCAAACTTTTGGCAAGACACTGCAGAAAGAGCAGCTCGAGATCTTGACAACATAGGTCTCCAAATTTTGAAAGCGTTTTCGAGGAAGCCCCCGGTGAGCTAATTAGCTTAAGGTGGCTTAAGCCATCTTAAGGAAAATTGGGAAATACCCACCCTACTTCAACCGAAATTTTGAGGGTCAAGATGAACTCAGATCAAACTTTTGATAAGACACTGCAGAAAGAGCAGCTCAAGATCTTGACGACATAGGTCTCCAAATTTTGAAAGCACCGCCGAAAAAGCCCCCATGAGCCCTTTAAGTTAAGGTGGCTTAAGCCACCTTAAGCTGCGGGTAATAGGCACTACACAGAGGAGAAGCTCGATGCCGACTCCTCGCTTTCCTTGCTGACCTGTTTCCGTGAGACACGGGCAGTGCACAGGAACGCGGGGACGAAACTCAAGTCACCACTACTAACGGCTGCTTTCTATAATGATGCAGGTTCGCACCACGGCGGAAGCCGTGGTGCACATGGCCGCAGGGGAGTCCCTGACCGCTCCTCATCCCGTCAGTACATTCCGCCTCGTCGCTCTAATCCTTTTAAGGGGATTGGCTCTGGGCACCGTGCAGGAGTCTTTCCCCGCAAGGGTGGTAAGACAGGCGGTAAAGGGAAGCAGAGGACCGGCAAAGGCAAGGGCAAGGGGAAGTCCCGTGTCGTCTTTGATCGGCAGACCCAGCAGTTCCGAGGGGAATGCTGGACCTGTGGGTCAAAGGGGCACAGGGCTGCCGACTGCCCGAAGCTGATGTCGGCTCATGCTTTCCATCTAGACCCGAAGCTGCTTGCGGAGCATGCTCGGACGGAGATTCTA
>LGRX02018546.1:0-11207 GCA_001247695.2 Cymbomonas tetramitiformis | reverse complement strand
TATGTACGGTGCGCTGCGGTCAGTGGTCAGCCACGGAGCCTCGTTAACACTGTATCGCGCGAGAAATCTGCCCCGCCCGTGCAGTGACAACATTTCCGATGCAGAGTTTCACTTCGCTTCCCAAACCACCGATTTCTGATATCTGGTTGGTCCGACTTGAAATAAAGCGCTGTGATTGGCTTATATTGCACACGGATTTCGTATTATGGGGGGAGCAGTTTTGATTTTCCCCCCAAAATAATTATATGAGTGGATAGCCCGTGATCAGGGCTACAACTTTTATGGGCAACGCACTATAAATAGGCAAGTATACGGGAGGTGGGGGCGAAAGGGAGCATACTTGCTCATTTATAGTGCGTTGCCCATAAAAGTTGTAGCCCTGATCACGGGCTATCCACTCATATAATTATTTTTGGGAAAAAATCAAAACTGCCCCCCCCATAAAACGAAATCCATTTGTCACGTCAGCCAATCACCAGGCTTGAAATTGTATCACAACGAGCTGCACCAATCAGTCACCGTGCGCAACCCGCGTGCGATTTATGAGTCGTCCATTTCCAGGGGATCGTGCGACGATCGTTGGCCAAAACTTTGCGAAACAGAAGAAAAATGCAACCAGGAAAGGTTTAGGGAAATTATATAGAGCACCGCGCGCAGTGACGGCTGAAATAGTGGTCGCAGCGCATCATAATACGGTGCGCTGCGGTCAGTGGTCAGCCACGGAGCCTCGTTAACACTGTATCGCGCGAGAAATCTGCCCCGCCCGTGCAGTGACAACATTTCCGATGCAGAGTTTCACTTCGCTTCCCAAACCACCGATTTCTGATATCTGGTTGGTCCGACTTGAAATAAAGCGCTGTGATTGGCTTATATTGCACACGGATTTCGTATTATGGGGGGAGCAGTTTTGATTTTTCCCCCAAAATAATTATATGAGTGGATAGCCCGTGATCAGGGCTACAACTTTTATGGGCAACGCACTATAAATAGGCAAGTATACGGGAGGTGGGGGCGAAAGGGAGCATACTTGCTCATTTATAGTGCGTTGCCCATAAAAGTTGTAGCCCTGATCACGGGCTATCCACTCATATAATTATTTTTGGGAAAAAATCAAAACTGCCCCCCCCATAAAACGAAATCCATTTGTCACGTCAGCCAATCACCAGGCTTGAAATTGTATCACAACGAGCTGCACCAATCAGTCACCGTGCGCAACCCGCGTGCGATTTATGAGTCGTCCATTTCCAGGGGATCGTGCGACGATCGTTGGCCAAAACATTGCGAAACAGAAGAAAAATGCAACCAGGAAAGGTTTAGGGAAATTATATAGAGCACCGCGCGCAGTGACGGCTGAAATAGTGGTCGCAGCGCATCATAGATTGCGGAAGTGTTTGGCTGTTTTTATTTTTCAATTCGTTTATTGCATATATGCGAACTCACGGTATTCGGTGTGTGCAGCTTGTGTCGCAGGTTTTCGTTCCGATGGCGAGGAGGGACGCACCTTTTTGAGATGTGGAAGTCTAGGGCAACCTAGCCTGGGATGATACCCAACCACATCGGACTTACTTTGTTTTCATATTTTAATCTACTCACCTTGCATATGCATACAAACTTTGAGGAGCATCGAGGTTTGATAAGTTTTAGAGTGATTTATCTTTTTGGGTTTGTGGCGCCATCGCGACCTCTTGGGATGTGGAAGTCAAGGTTGAGCATGCCAACCTTGCTTGGGTTCGAACCCAACCACATCGAAGTCCGAGTCCTTGTGCTTCAGGGAACTAAAATATGTATATCTTAGCAATATTTGTGGAAAGTCTCGTGCGCTAGAACGCACGGGAAGCCCTTGGCTGTTTGGCATGTATTGGGTTTGGGTCCATTCGAGCCCAAACTCAATAAATCTGCCAAAGAAATAAACTGATCATTTCGCGAACAATATATCTCAGTCCTTGAGCTTCAGGAAACTTAAAGAGATATATCTCGAGAATATTTGTGGAAAGTCTCGTGCGCTAGAACGCACGGGAAGCCCTTGGCTGTTTGGAATATATTGGGTTTGGGTACATTCGAGCCCAAACCCAATGAATCTGCCAAGGAAATAAACTGTTTGTTTCGCAAACAACGTATCTCAGTCTTTGTGCTTTAGGGAACTTGAAGATATATATCTTGGCAAAATATCAGCGTAGTTTCGTTTGCTAGGAAGCACGGGAAGACTTTGACTGTTTGGCATTTGTTGGTTTGGGTACATGAAAACCCAAACCCAAAAAGCTCTTTGTCATGAAGTGACCTTCTCGTGCATACTTGACGACAATCCTTGCGCGCAAGATGGTGAACTAATATTACTCTCAGCAAATTTAGTGCAAAGTTTCTTGCGCTAACACAGAGGACTTCGATGTGGTTGGGTGCTGGACTTTAGGTTCAGGGTTATTATTATGGGCTCTGATAGCCCCTAGCCTGACCCGTCTCTGATCGGAACCGTGACTCCGCTAGTAGCTAGGATGACAGTACAGTAGTACTGTACTGTCAGTCATCACTTCGTATTATCCGGTTTCCGAGATGCATGATAAAAGCACTCGGCCGGACTGATTATGGGAGCTTAGCCAGTTTGTTTTACCCGAGCGGAACACCTGTTCTCGCAGGTTATGGGCCCACCACGCTTCCACTGCGCCAGGGTCTCCTGCCCGTAATTGGGTAGAGGCTTCTGGTGCGGATGTTCCTGCTGATGGCAAACGCGCCACCCTGGAGGTGGTGCGTATGCTTGCTGACGCGTCGACTCCGTTCGACGCTCTGACTGAGCTGCTTGACGTGAACATTTCTGACGAGAGTGATCCTGATGCGGGGATTCGCCTCTTCAACAGCTGTCTTCGGGATGCGCAGCGTCTGACGACGCTGCCCGAAGACGCTGTTAAAAGGCAATTCCTCTCTGCCCTGTCTGGACCGGCTTACGCCACGCTGGTTGACTCGTTTGCTCGAGCTGACCAGCGTGCGGCTGTGAGTCTGCTCAACTTGCAGGCGCGCGTGCGCGAGCAGTACCGCTGCGGGCGGCTCTCGGGCAAGCGCACTGCGGGGCGGCCCATGTCTGTTGCATCTTGCACCACTGACACTGGCCTGGCTTCGGCCATTGATCGGCTCAGTGCTCAGTTGGTCAAGTTGCAGCGGGATGTGGATTCCCTTAAGAAGGGTGGCTCCAAGCCCCCTGGGAAACACACTCCGCGCAACTTCCACCGACCTGGAGTGCAACCGCTTGCTCACTCCGCCTCTCCGGAGGTGGCTTTTGACAAGCGGTCTGGCACCTTTGTCCCAGCGTGCAGGCACGAGAAGTGCCGCGCCGTTGGGTCGAAGCATTGGCTGAGTGAGTGTCCTCACAAGGACACTCACCCCTTGTCCATTTCGGCATCTTACTGCCAAGCCGTCGAGTCTTATGACTCCGACGTGCTTGCCCTTCGTTTTCAGCGGTACTATGACGCTGGGGATGAAGGGTCCATGGAGCACTTGTGTGCTCTCGTGGGGCAACCTGAAATCTGTGAGCTGTCTGCGCATTCCTTTGCTCCAGAGCCTACGGCTCTGCAGCAGTTCAAGGATGTTGCTGCCTCTGCTGAGTCCGCACCTGATGAGCACCTTTCCATTGGCCGTGTTGCATTTGCTGAGGTCAGAGGTCCGCTTGCTGGTGGTGTCGCTGAGCCGACCGCCAGCAAGCGGCTGCTGCCGAAGGCCTCTGCACCCGTGCATGGTAAGCCGATTGACTTGCATGAGGGCAGCCGTGCCGCCTTCGTGCCGCCGTCTGCCTCTCTGGCTCTCGGCCCGATGGCTCCTGCTGACAACTCTTTCAAAACATTCAACACTGTCCACCCTGACTGGTTTGACATTGACCCTGAGCCTGTTGAGGTGTGTGACTCCGATGATGATGGAGAGGGCTCGGACTGCCCTCCTGGTGTCTGCCTGCCTGAAATTGAAGGGGGTGCGCCGCCGGCAGCTGCGGCATTTCGGCGGTTCGGAGTCCCCAGAGGCTCCAGGCCATTTGGCATCGGAGAATTCGCGCTCACTCTTTTCATGGTGGCTACATTTCTCTTCAGTGCTACGGCGATGCCGACCCTCGTGGTCGGCGGTGGTGTCAGGGGCCTGGTTGAGCCCGGAGCCACTTACGGCTACGATTCACTACGGTCTCGTGAAGCACTACTGGATTCTCTTTGCCCGCCTGTGGTTGCTACTGGTCTGTCATTGGCACCGCAGGATGTAACGAAGTTCCTTCCTCAATCGACCTCAGCGGCTTTGCATTCTAATGATTTTGCCACTCCGCTTTGGGATCCGCCTGACCCACTTGGGTCTGGTGGTGTCAGTACTTACAAAATCTCTTCACAATTGACTTCGGATGTTTTTCTTGCTTGGAATCCGTCTGCTGAACTCGGCTATGCCGACCAGCTTTACAGTGGCTAGAGTCTGCTTTATTCAAACCCTGGAGGTGTGATTAGCCTTAGCCGCAGTGGTGGGTTGTGCCGGGACAAGTCCCCGGGCACCCAGCTAGAAGTATATCTGTTTCCAGTCGAGTGCTGTTTGTTGTCTGTTTAGCTAGCTCCGCTTGCCTAGCCCTATTGGCTACAGTCACAGCTCCGGGTGGTGTGCTGGACTTTAGGTTCAGGGTTATTATTATGGGCTCTGATAGCCCCTAGCCTGACCCGTCTCTGATCGGAACCGTGACTCCGCTAGTTGTAGCTAGGATGACAGTACAGTAGTACTGTACTGTCAGTCATCACTTCGTATTATCCGGGTTTCCGAGATGCATGATAAAAGCACTCGGCCGGACTGATTATGGGAGCTTAGCCAGTTTGTTTTACCCGAGCGGAACACCTGTTTCGCAAACAACGTATCTCAGTCTTTGTGCTTTAGGGAACTTGAAGATATATATCTTGGCAAAATATCAGCGTAGTTTCGTTTGCTAGGAAGCACGGGAAGACTTTGACTGTTTGGCATTTGTTGGTTTGGGTACATGAAAACCCAAACCCAAAAAGCTCTTTGTCATGAAGTGACCTTCTCGTGCATACTTGACGACAATCCTTGCGCGCAAGATGGTGAACTAATATTACTCTCAGCAAATTTAGTGCAAAGTTTCTTGCGCTAACACAGAGGACTTCGATGTGGTTGGGTTCGAACCCAAGCAAGGTTGGCATGCTCAACCTTGACTTCCACACCCCAAGAGGTCGCGATGACGCCATAAACCCAAAAAGATAAATCAGTCTCTAACTTATCACACCTCGATGCTCCTCAAACTTTGTATGCATATTCAAAGTGAGTTGAATAAAACGTGAGAACAAGGTGGGTCCGATGTGGTTGGGTGTGATCCCAAGCTAGGTTGCCCTAGACTTCCACACCACAAGAAAGCGCGCCCCTCCTCGCCATCGGAAAACCTGCGACACAAGCCGCACAAAATGAGTATCGTGAGTTGGCACATATGCATAAGTAAACTGAAAAGTAGAAGCAGCCAAACACTTCCGAAATCCCTGCGCATAACACAGCAGCCACGACATCGTTCCGCCCATGAGGCGAAGCGAAGGACCGTTGAGAAAATTATGAGCTTTAAATGTTGGTGCGCAGCTCTTTATCCTTGAGCTAGTCAACGCCAACGGCAATCGTATCCGCGATATCGATGGAAGATAAATTGATGATGATTTAATAATCCTGGAAATTAAATTCACGATGACACGCGAGACGATGCGAGACGATATGACCGTCACTCTGGTTCAGAATTTTTCCGGGATTGAGACGGAAACGACGTGTGAATTCCAGCGCGTATAACCCTTCCCTTTTATTAATCTTGGCAGAGCATAATTAATTTGTGGAAACACGGAACAAGTCTAACAGTGAGGGAACACGTGACGAAACACAAACTGGAAACAGTCGTTTAATCTCTAGAGAGAGTTATAAAACACGATGACTTTGACTAAAACAGCCCACGATAGTGCTGGAACGCAGCTGGACTGCCGATGCTTTCTCAACTGGCCATAAAGTCTACACTGGGTTTCCCTATTTCAGTGGGCCTTCGCTGGGGAAGAGCAGCTACAAGTCTCCGAAAACAGAAAAGTTACGCTCGCGGTACTGACGCTCAGTTTCAGAGGCGGAGTGCGAAAAAAAAGGTTGGACCTCAGCTAGTTCCGGGTTCCTCCCGCAGGCCTTTCACTCGCATCTTTAGCAGCAATATGACTTTCGGAATGAGCAAGCTCCACGATGCATGTAGAGATGCTGGCTGTGTTCCGAGACACAACGAAGGTAAACGCCTCGAAGACGAGCTCGCGCTGGTCACGTCTCTCCTGGAAACTGAGGATCTTGAACAGAAGGACGACTTCAACAGGACCCCGCTTATCTGGGCCTGCTACCTGCCCAATTTTTACCAAAGTTACGACTTTACAAGAAAAATCAAGGAGGAAATAGTCTTGCTCCTTATTCAAAAGGGTGCGGACGTCAACGCGAACGCAGAAGGCTGGACTCCCCTTGGACTGTCAGTTCATCGCAATTCGCCAGCGTCAGTGAAAGAGCTCGTGGCTCGAGGCGCCAACCTTGAATCGAAAGGCGAAAAGGGACAAACCCCTTTGATGTCTGCCTGTGGCGGCGAGACGACCATGGGTCCCGCGAACACGGAAATCGCGCGATTACTCGTACAGAGTGGCGCCGAAGTTAATGTGTGCTGTGTAAACGGCCGCACACCTCTGATGTACGCGTGCGAGTCCGGACTTTATGATCTCGTGGAGCTTTTGATTGCAGCTGGGGCTGACATCCATGCCGTCTCTACCGAACGAGAACCCGTCACGGTGTTTGGCGCCGCCTGTCGAGGGGCGAGCGTTAACGGTTACAAGTACGAGGACGTTGAAGGGTGTCGATATGACATTCCTAAGAAGATCTTAGAAGCTGGCGCTGACGTTTTGACGCGATCCCATGGCCACCCACCAATATATACGGTCCTCAACTCGGGCGGCTCGGAAAACGCTCAGAAAGAGTTGGTGCAGGCGTTAATACAAAAAGGAGCAGATCTCATGGAGCCAGGCCATGAAGGGCAGACCGGGTTGGAAGCTCTCGTTTTCAAGTTCCCGAAGGTCGCGAAGCAAGTGATGCAGGAGAAGGGACTGGACCTCAACCAGCCTACTAATGGCACGCTCCCTCTTCATCACGCAGTCACCGTATACGTACCCGAAGCTATTCCCAAGTTCCTGGATCTCGGTGCAAGCATTACCGCAGTGGACGGTAAAGGCATGACAGCGCTGCACCATGCGGCCACTTGCTTTAAACCAGATAACACCGAGTTGCTATTGGACCGGGGTGCGGACGTGAATGCTTGTGACAATCAGGGTCAAACGCCTTTAATTGTGGCCATAATATACGGTCGAGAGCAACAGATTGAACTATTGATGGAACGCGGGGCTGACAAGAACGTGCGAGATAAGGAAGGGAAGACAGCTGGTGACTATGCACGTGAGCGCGCACAGAACGATGCGCAGCAAGCCGCAAACTTAAAGCTCATCGGCGAATCAGGCGTCTTTGAAAAGTGTGTGATTGCGTAAGCCTTGAACACATATGAGTATTCATCGTGCAAAGTTTACGATGGTATTGGAAAAGCTTTGGGCAGGGTCTAGGCACCCAAAGCTACACATATGCCACCACGTCATATCCAAGTATAAGGGTGAACATAGATATTTATAGGCGATCAGACTTTTGGAACTTTTGGAAAAGTGCGTTATTTTTGCTTATCTGCGTCTCACTGCACTTGATTATCAGAATTTTGTGCTCGATTCTCAGCAAGCATAGAGAGTGTGACAAACTAAGTTTCAGAATATATTTGTGCCGTTAATGAAATCTATTAATACCAGAGACCAATAGCATAAATACTCCAAGAAAATACTCTACAATTACATTACTGACTATTGATCTGGATGCCTTCATAATAGTCGAAGGTGCCATTCTGACGATCAGGCGAAACGGTACAGGAAGTCCACGGACAGCTATATGCTGCATATATCATAACGTATGCTATAACATGGAAGGCCAAAATGCGTTATACCAAGCGTTGTCACGGGGGGCGTGAACGTTATAGCCCCCCCAGTGTTAAGCCCCCCACCAATGTTAAGGGCATACTCGATACGCATGCCTGTACGTACTGCATTTGTGCCTCACTCGTGTGCCTCACTGGATTAAGCTAGCCTGTAGGTACTGCATTCGAGATTCCTCATAGTCATCATCGATATGAGATCGGGTCATCCGACTCGACACGGCGGCTGACCTTGTCGGTGTTTTTACTTTCTATCACAGTAATCACTGTTGACAAGTACCTGATAAGTAATTTGAGTACGAGAAGTCTTGTTGGTAGAGTGGTATACATAATAAACGAAATCAACAAACAATGCGATCAGATCTGTACCTCTACATAACATATACACAAGGCGTATATCCTTCAGTGTGAACTCACAAGTAACGAGGATCCATATGCTTTGCAGCTTTGGGGCCCTAGGGGCATTGATAACGTAACGTATGTTATATTATAAAATGAAGGGTCAAAATACGTTATCGTGGGCATTATATTATTGGTTAGGGGATTCGGTTATATGCATCATAGACCAACAGTGCACATGTGACAATTAATCATACAAACCAGTTTGGATTCTAGACCAAGAGTCTCCGAGAAGGGGAGGGTGGAGCAAGGCTTGATATCCCGGGTTTGACCGATATGTTCCGGCATTTTTGATACTAGCATCATGGATGCTCAGCAATTAATAACAAATTATCGATGGTGCGTACGCGGACGAGCACATCATCTCCACACCAGTGCACACCAACTCGGACCTCCTTGTTTGAGTTAATCTGCACTGAATCAGTTCATTTGAATGCAAAAATGGGGTGCCAGTCCCCGTCTAGAGACAAATAAACATCAAAGGCGGATGTTTACGGATTCCTGCTCGTTGTTTTCGTCATAATATGGCGGCATCGCACCAATGCGGCCAGCAGCTGGACTCCAGTTGAATATTGCCCCCACACTCTCAGCTTCTGATCCCGCGTCATCATTCCAAAACTCATCAAACTCAATTTCTGCATCTGCTGCAGACAGCGGATTCTCAAATTCGTAGTTCGGAACAGGGAATGGCCCGAGCGCGCATAGGTTGTCGCCACCGGTGTTGTCTTCGGCTGCCACTACGACAAATTTCTCTAAATCTACTTTATGAGCATCGATCATGGGAACATTGACAGCACTGCTGCCATCATCAGCATCGTCACCGAGGCCTAACGATAAAATATTGGTCGAAACCGTCATTTCGGACATATCTGCATGGGCTGAGGAAGTGCTGTCGTTGAAGTAAGCATCAGAAATCTTTCTCAAGGCCAATTGTACTTGCTCAGCAAGCTGGTAGAAAACTCCCTTGTAAGCTGGAAACATGAGGTAGAGACTGAAGCTCACGACCATCATTTGCACAATCAGCATCACTACCCCAATTATGGTCCCACTGTCCTGAGACAACAATACTGATATAACCATCATCTGGAGGCAAAACTGGTTCAGTAAAACGCAAAACTGCAGCCGATCAATTGTATCTGATGTGTATGGGGAAAAGTGCGAGTGAAAATTGAGGGCCGCAACAGAAACGAGGATCGAATAGATGATTGCACCGTCTTCGGACGCAAGGAGCATCTCCACAACAACCACCATACCCGTTTGCAGAAGGCGCCTGGGGAATTCAATCAGCCCACCCCTCCATGTCATTCCACCAGGTGCTGGAATCAAGGCGATGCTTTTGCCCAAACGCCGAGCCTGCACATCTGCTGTCACGAGGATTTAGCTCTGTTGCGCGTGCTCGGGTAGAAACACAGTACGTTTCACATCCCCGGCTTTGATAGACCCAGAATATTCCTGAGGTGCAGCAGTGGGGATAGCACACCTGACGATCTCATAGCACTGCCAAAAATAGAAACTGTACTCGAATGGATCGAAAAATTGAGCCAGTGCCTGTTGTGCCCCCTCCGAGCCTTCAATGCTTTGCGTCACTTGCCGATCTGCTCAGCCCATGCCTATACTGAGCTCCGGATTGTCGGAGGTAACAGGCGCGGCCGACCGTCTCAGATCATGCCTATCCTAAGCAGTTCAGAATTGTCCTGTGAGGCACTCCGTCATTTCGGTGGGGTCCCCTTCCACCTGGTGGAAAAGGCAAAGCCCAGTGCGGAGATAGAGGACCCTACCACGGACGATACATCCCCATCAAGTCGAGTGATGGGGACTGCAGTGACAGCGCCGGCGTCCCCAACATCGGCCCTCATGAACATCTCGGTCTGGATTTCCTCATTACTGTGCAGCACCCGGATTTGCTTTGATTGCGTCTCATCGTCCCCAAGTCCCTCAAAAGTCGGCCCAGTCCCTGTCATCGACATGCTCCTCGACAGGCTCCTCGACAGGCTGCTCCCAAATGCCGGCTCGGGCACCTCAGGCTCCACCTCGCAAAAGCTTTTAAGAGCCAGGAACATTTCCACCTGCTGCTCTTGTATATTTTGGCCCACCTTAGCCTTCGCTTTCCATTTCCCGGAGATCCTCCGCAAGACATTCTCGCCAGTACCCGCCTCCGACTTACGCTGCACCTCTCCGAGCGCAGAAAGAAGCATGGTTGCCGTTGAGCCAATGCCCTTCCGGAGCTTAGAGTCGCTCATGAACAATGAGTGGCAGTGCGACACCAGGACCTTGTCCTCGTACCGCACTGGGATCCACAGCCCTCTCTTCACCAGGTCAATTTGGCGCTCCGCAGCAGCCCGCGGCATGCGTGCCTTGACGTACGTCCTCAGGTAGCGCATTACCAGCGCCAGCGCCGCCGGGTACCCAATCACGAAGTACAGCATCCCGAGCGTTGCGAACCCTGCTGCAGTGTACCACATGGAGGTGAAGCACTCGATGGTCGAATCCTGCCGCAGCCACCTGCACACCGATGCGCCCGCGTGGCGTGAAAAGCCCGTGATCTCGCCAAGTGCTCTCTGCAGAGGCGCACCGGGCGAGATGCCGCCACGTGTGCCATATCGGGCTCTAAGAAATATGCGAGACCGGCAGGGAGCTCCAGTGAAGCAGCGAGCGCCGCATCAAGCCCTTAATGATCCATGCGAGCTTCTGCGAGCTACCTTCAGTGCGTGCAAGAGCCATTGATAGCCGCATGAAAGCCAGTGACAGCCATTGATAGCCGCCTGAAAGCCAGTGACAACCATTG
>LGRX02018545.1:0-10166 GCA_001247695.2 Cymbomonas tetramitiformis | reverse complement strand
ATTATTTATTAAATTTTATTCTTTGACGCTTTGACGCTTTGACGCTTTTACGCTTTTCGACTGTCACGCTTTTTGCGCTCACGCTCTTTTTAATTATGACAGTAACACGACATGACATGACACGACAGTAAAGCGGGAGTTTGTCACATCTTTGAAAAATCTGGTTTTTTATGTCAAACTTTTGTGTATAAATGTTTTGGGGGAAATCATAATCATTAGGTTGTCGCCCCTTTGTTGTCATTGGTAGACGCTGTCATCGTGTAGACGCTTCTTGATCGTTGTCATCATGCATGACGCTTTCGTTCGCTGTCATCAGCATCATCCATCATGCATGACGCTTTTTGATAATCATCGCATCGTCAGCGTCATGCGTCGCTGTTTGATCTGTCACGCTTATTATAATAAATTTAAAAATTTATAATATAAAACCTGTTTAAATATTTGGATGTGGTCGCCAAGGACACATCAGACATGAGAATTGAGACTCAGTGACACGCAAATCTGCGAAAATGAAGGCTGATGACACTGTCATGAACGTCGAACCATATGAGCTGGGCCCATGGCCGCTTACATTACATTTTTATTTTTGGGGGGAGGAGAAGGGGTTCGCCCTCTCCCCACTGGACTGAAATGTGTTGGGGGGTGTTGGATGCTGAATGTTTGGTCGGGGGAGGAGGGCGCATGATTGGGGGGTCAATGCCATCGCATGCTTCGATCACAATTGGCCGGGTGGGGCTTGGGTGCACGAACCTATATCTTATAACCGCCGCGATCTAGTTAACCGCTTACTGCACGTCACCGTATTTATTTGGTCACCCGGTTTATCATAGTCACGATCCATCATTTTCTTTCTTTGTTCTGACATACCTTGTATCAACCCCATACCAATAAGTCCCCCACTATTCCTTGTCACACCCCTAACGACCACCCCCTCGCCCCGCCCTACACTGCAACCTGCAACCACACCACAACCCCTTCTGCCCTCTGTCCACATGTGGGCCTCTAAGTGTCTATTAACCATAGACCACTCACGATATCTAAGACAAATTTCACATCAAAATTTACAACCAATCAATTATCAAATATGATCGAATATTTAAACAGTGAATCACAACTGATCTTGAGATTTGAATAGTACAACACAATTTGATTTGATTTGTTTGTTCACCAATTGCAATTGACAACATATTACTATGAAATCAGCTTGAGATTTGAAAGATGAACAATTTCGCTTCATCTTTGGTTCAAAATGAAACATATTTGTTTGGCCAATCACATCGATTGATACATGAATAATTGATGAAATCAGAGTTTGCTCAAAGTTTGCTCACTTCGGAGGACATGCAATCGATCAGGATAACTTCCTGAAATCACTTCGTGTTGAAGAGCTGAGGGTTAGAAGACTTGCTATCACATCATTGGATGCAAAGATCCAGGAGTTCCCACATCTTCAAACAAACATTCCTCCCGCTCTCCAGAAGTTGCGAGAAAAGGGTGTCAACGGAGGAATCCTGCATTCGATATCTTAATGACCTGTAGTAAATAGATGACATTTTAGTTTTACTAGCTGCATTGCCAACCCTCAAATCTCACCAGAGTATTTTCTTAATAAGGTAACTTTAATTTCCAAATCCTAGCCTTGACATTAAATATGCCAATGGGTGAATGCTTCAAATGTCCCGACTATTTATCTTGTTTGTTGTTGTTAATGTGCCCTTAAATTTGAGATTACAACTATAATATTCCTTTATTCGGTACTTTGTTTTAATTGATAACATTACATTCCAATTATGCTTCCAAATTATATTCACCCTGACCTTTAGATTAACAGTGTCAATATGGTTGGACAACATAGCAATATCTAGTTCCGTAAGTATCCCAAATAATACCCTTGTGTTCATTGCCGATGCCACTTGCTTTTCTAAACATTTGTTATTCAATACTTCACAACATTCCTTTTGCACCTCCGCGTTCACTCACAATTTGATGGTAACAATGCAAAATTTAGAATTGAGGAATTTGGATTTTCCCCCACCTGTACGTTCACGTACCCCCTATAAATTTTTAAAGCTTCATTTCGCCGAAAACCAGCTATTCCAAAACGAACACTGCTTTGTGTCACGCTTTTCGAGCGTATGCTTTTCGAATGTCACGCTTTTCGAATGTCACGCTTTTCGAGCGTACGCGTTACACCCACTCAATTTAACCCCTGTTACGCACTTTAGCGTCGTAGATGAAAACTGCGAAACGATTCGTGTGTCGTGGATAAGTATGTGTCGCACGCGGCAGTATATAAATTTGATATTTAGAATATTCAATACAAAGCCTCTTTATATTTAATTGGTCAATATAATTATAATATATATATTTTTAATTTTATTGGAATTGTACAGTGTCACGACTGTTGATTATAAATATAACTTAGCACTGTATAACTTAACACTGTAGTATTATTTTTAATATAGATTCGCGTAGTGGGGATGTGTCCAGATGGATGCACCTTGAAATGGGGAAGCAGAATTATCTGGTTGTCGTCGATCGAACTGCGTGTACGCCCTCACGTAGGCTGTTTGATCGGCCAGGATGTCTTGGCACTTGTTCAAGCCAAAGTACAGGCCAGCAGGACGAATTTGACGGCCGTCATCCGTTGTGAAACGCCTTTCTTTGCATCTGAGACCAGTGGCAGGAATGACACACCGACATTCACACAACTCACAAGCATGGTCGTCTCCGATATGCTTGCTCCACTCCTTGCGTGGCATGGCAGGGAATAACTTTTCACAGCCAAAACCACAGGTGTGGTACTCTGTGTAATCCAGTTTGTTGAAATCCACACCGATGCTTTTCAGAAGCAAGTAAAAAGAACGAGGAAACTGGTTCCCCTCAGGAAGCTCATGTTTGTGCCGGAAGTCACACTGCTTTGTGATGTCTGCCTTAGAAACATTTCCTCGAAAGATCATGGCAATGAACGAAACAACGCTCTCAAGCAAAGTGACTCGGGCACCACTATATAGAGGCTCCAAAACTCTGGGAGCCACAGGCGTGTACTCTACCTCGTCGTCAACAATCAAGTCGGAAAATGCCGAGAGGTCCGAAGCATTGGACTCAGCGGTGTCGTAGTCGCTGCTCGCTGAGCTGGTGTCTGAGAGAGAGCCGTCATCCGGTGAGAAAGCACTGTGTTCTGAAACTGCAGCAGGACTCGAAAGGTCTGATGAAAGCTGTGCTGTAATGTCTGAAAATTCGGAGAGCTCTGAGCCGGACATAATTTTCGTGAAACTGCAGGCCGCCAACACAAATCAGTTTACAGGTCAAAGGCGAAAGTCTTCCCTTTCGGACCAACGTTCCGAACGGAAACATCGATCGATCCTAGGATCGATCATTGTAGCCAATAAAAGTTAGAATCCTACAGGATCCTATAGGATCCTGCATCCTACAACGTGATACAACCGTGATCCGATTGGCTGAATTCAATCCATTCGAATTATGGGACAGAACCTTCATCGTCCAGGATCGGTCTTCGGACGTCCGATGGCTAGCATTAGATAATCCAACCGCATATAAGTAGGTCAACATTCCATGGTATGCGACGAGTGCAGCCGTTTCCGTCTGTAGCCGTTACCAACCATGAATTCCATTTTCATCCATCGCAAAGGATGTCAGGATGATGAAGCTCCGACGAAAGTCAATGTCTGCACGTTGAAGTCAGGGTTAGAAGCCAAGGACGTGAGGCAGGATGTAGAGGAGACCATCAGGGCTCACTGCAATGTACAGCAGGATCTGCCACTACGAATTTCCATCAAAGTAGGTGACGGCGAATGGGTTCCTGCGTCTTTAGGGGTCGTACTGCAAGCCTTGAATGGTGAGGCGCAGGTGTCCGTAAAACATGTCCCGCCTGCCACACCGGAACCATCCACCTCGGAACCTACCACGCCGGGCGTGCACATTAAGAAAGAGACGCACCAGCAAGCGAAGGATGTTAGTAGTTCTGTCCATACTAAACGTAGTGGTGTCAAGAGGGAAACGGACGAGGGCGGGGACTCTGAAAGGAATCCATCACCGGATGAATCGTCTGCCCACAAGAAAAGGAAGCCCAACAATTACCCCCAAGTCGCAGTTTTGTCCGCCCTCAAAAGAGAGTGCCTCAGCGTGGGGTATCGTGAGTACTTGGACGGCAACGGCCTGAAGGCTAAGTTATTTTTGAGGAAGGAGGTAAGGAATCCGCTGTGCACCGTTGTGTTCAATCCACGTTTATCGTGTTATCTTTGTACCTGCAGGATGCATGTATTTGAATGATAACACCCAACCCACTTCAAATCTCGTTTCTTATCTCTGATTTGAAGTACCCATCGCCCTTCGTTGACAGGAATATGAGGAGGTCGCACGCGCACAGAACCTCAAGATTCATCCTATGGAAAAAGCTTTCCACCGCATGCGAAAGAACGCCGAGAAAACACCGGATTCTCCTGTCTTTGAAATCGAACTGGACGATTTCTATCGCTATGCCGTTCAGGAATTCTACGCTCACAGGTAACTTTCTTTCTTTCTTTCGTTCTCCGTCTCATACTCTCTGTGGCCTCTGCTCGAGGGACTGTTGATGCTAGCTCATATGTTTCCTTTTGTTTGTTGACTAGACGCATCATGTGCACTTAAAGTATGTTGATGACATGTTTGACACTGTAGGTTAAAAATCGTGGGAACGACGCTGAAGAACACCCCTTCAGAGAAGCACGACTGCAACTTGAAGAAGGTCGTTATCTCCGCCGATACACCTACAGGCACAGGAAATGCCGACAAGAAAGACGGGAAGGAAGACGTGGACGTCAAGGCCGCTGCAAGCTCTAGGGGCGCTGATGACCTGGAATCCGAACCTTTGGACATCCGTGAGCCGTTGCAGCCCGTGCCAGCACAGCGTCAACCCGTAAGGAGACGGCGAGCGGTGCGTAGCTTTTTCCATCCTTGTGTAGTGCACATGCGTATGGTGTCCATGGCCTTATAAATATGAGTTTGCCCACCCACCTGTGTTGATTTTCCTGAGCAGGATATATCTAACCGTTATTATCTTGTGTAGGCGGACGAAGGAGAAGGAAGGAAAAGCGATGCACAGCAAAAGCTGCCGGGCGCCGCAGCAAAAAATAGACCGTCTCAGAAGAAGAAAGAGCGCGATCCCAAGGAGGAGGTGTGCAAGGTCAAGCCGGTGGTATACCCGGAGGACCACATTTTCCCTCCGCCGGACGAGTTCCAGTGGGACCCGAAAGTATCCTTGCAGGTATATTTTTAAAGGCTTACGCCCATTATGTTCGAAGCTGTTGTCACATGGCATTTTGGGGGGATTTTTAGGACACTATACTTAGTGCTCTGTTTATTGTTCCATAGGTATTTGCCCCTCTTTTCCAGCCTACGATGCTGGAGGCTACCATCAAGGAAGGGGAGGCAAGCGAAGCCCTCCGGCTGCAAATTAAAAACCAGAAGGACAGAATCGACGCGCTCACCCGTGGGAAGCTCACCTCCCACTTTTACGTGGGGAAGGTATATCAACAAGCGGAGCGCGTGGGTAGAAGCAGAGTGATTAACTGGTGGTTGGGATATGTTTTGTGCCACGTCGCGACCAAAACCGGTAATAGGTTCACCATCCTTTACCAGGACAACAGCAGCTGTTCTATGTCCGAGGACGATCTGGATTCTGCTCTTGGGCTGGAAGAGGAGTCTATCGAGTGTGTCACGTGCGAGAACAAAACGTCGGAGCCAACTACCTTTGTGATGTGCTCCACTTGTTCCAAGTGGTGGCACATTGGCTGCCATATTCCGATCGTCACCGTGGAGGATTTGAAGGCCCCCGACTGGTTCTGCGCGGAGTGTGTGCGCATCACTAACGGTAGCAGTGATAAAATTGCTGAAAGCAACGAGGATGCCGGCAGAGAATTTATGACAGAGGTAGACAAAGTCTTTCATGCATGTGGGTTATCACTCGAAGACGATGCTGCCTAAGCACGTCCAAAACAATCTAGCAACTAGTGAAGAGCAATACTAAATATATTTGTGTGTAATAGCTTTATTATCTGTCCAGCTTAACTTCCTGTAGGATCTTATTTGCAAGCTTAGTTTCCTGTAGGATCTTATTGTCAAGCTTAGCTTTCTGTAGGAACTTATCTGTCCAGCTTAACTTCCTGTAGGAACTTATCTGTCAAGCCTAGCTTTCTGTAGGAACTTATCTGTCGTGCTTAGCATCGTGTAGGAACTTATCTGCAAGCTTAACTTCCTGTAGGAACTTGTCTGTCAAGCCTAGCTTTCTGTAGGAACTTATATGTCAAGCTTACCTTCCTATAGGAACTTATTTATCCAGCTTAGCTTCCTGTAGGAACTTATCTGTCGTGCTTAGCATCGTGTAGGAACTTATCTGCAAGCTTAACTTCCTGTAGGAACTTATCTGCAAGCTTAACTTCATGTAGGAACTTAAAGATGATAATCCCACTGTTACGCTGAGCCGAAAAGCTCAAGTTAAGATCCTAGAGGAACTTAAAGATGATAATCCCACTGTTACGCTGAGCTGAAAAGCTCAAGTTAAGATCCTAGAGGATCATAGAGGAACTTAAAGATGATAATCCCACTGTTACGCTGAGCTGAAAAGCTCAAGTTAAGATCCTAGAGGATCATAGAGGAACTTAAAGATGATAATCCCACTGTTACGCTGAGCTGAAAAGCTCAAGTTAAGATCCTAGAGGATCCTATATAATCCTAGAGGATCCTATATAATCCTATATAATCCTAAGGGATCCTAGAAAATATAGGAATATATAGGTTCCCTTAGGAAATTCCTTACGTGAGTGGAATTCATGTTATTATTTTGGGTGATCTCTATCAATTACCGGCATTTGGTGCTGCCGTGTATCAGAACCCAACATTAAAAACAAACAACCCGGAATATTATAGTGCATGCGTGCAAGGGAAAAAAATCTGGAATTCTATTACATCATATATTGAACTTACTGAAAATATCCGACACCAGTCAAAGAAGGGAGGTCCCTTGCCATTTCTGGCAGAGTTTTGCAAGGCAGCTCGTGTTGGACTCCCTTCAATCGACCAATTTGCAAGTTTCTGGAAACATTGTTTGTGTGGAAGTGTAAGCGAAGCTCAGAAAAAAGCTCCTCCAAATGCTATGTGGGTTGCTGCATCTCATGATAAAGTGAATGAAATCAACAAAATCTGTTTTGAAAATCTAGTGAAATCGGGAAACACACACTTTAGGATACACGCGAGACATTATTCAGCAAATGGTGATGTAGTGACAGAGGAAAAACAATATGAGCTATCCAAAATTTCTAAAAGCACATCTAAAAGTTTGCCAGACCATAACGATATTCAAGATGTGCATCTAGATTTAGCTGTCGGGAGTAGAGTAATGAGTACAAGCAATTCAGGAACACAATTAGGATTGTACAATGGCGCACAAGGCACTGTGATAGGTTTTGGATTCTCAGGACAACCGTATGAAAAAAATTTGCCATCAGTAATGGATGCTGTCAGAGATAACTACGAAATCCCAATTGTGTTTGTGCAAATGGATGGTGGTGATGGATGGGGTTATCAAGGAGAGTCAATCAGTTTGACGATTCCCAGGGTTGTGCCATTTGTTGCTGAAGCAAGTCGATCAAAACTATCAAAAAAGTATGTACGAAAACAACTAAAACTTAAAACAGCCCATTGTATAACTATACACAAAAGCCAGGGATTAACTGCAAAACACGGATTGGTCGTGTGTCCCACTGAAAATGAAAAACAATGCTTTGCTCCAGGTTTAGAATATGTCGCAATATCACGTGCACAATCCATTACTGATGTATTCTTGATAAGTCCCTTACTTAACTTTCATTTTGCCTCAAATCGGCACGCTTCAGTGAGAAAATCAATTCAACTAGAGTATGAAAGATTGTCTTGTTTAAAAAGCGAACACGTTGACGTATACATTGATACACCAATGGTGTTTGTTACCACTGAATCCATGCCTGTGGATCGCAAACAACCCGCCAAGGCATCTCCCAAGGATGTCCCCAAACCGATTGTTGTATCTCAAAATAGTGCATTACATAGTGGAATTCCGAACTTTGGAAATACGTGCTACTTCTCTGCAGTGATGCACATATTGACAAAAGTTCCTTGTTACTTAAATCACTTTGCACACACAATTCAACCAACAAACAGCATCCAGGGGCTAATTTCAACTTTACACTCCTTGTCAACTCAAATAACAACAGGAGCTTCCGTACAACCCGAACAATGTTTATTTTATATTCGACAACGTCTTCCGGAATATAACAACTCGTCTCAACATGATGCGGGAGAGTTTTTTGTGAAACTGCTCAATTTACTCAATCCGATTTTACCGATAACATCATTTCAAGGGAAATACAGATACACGCGTATATGTAAGAATAATGGGTGTAATGGTCAGGTGCACAATCTAATTCAAGATACAACTTTCATTTTGAATATACCTACATCTAAACCTACTATATCCTTGAAAGCTTGTATTAATCATGCCCTTGGTTGTACAAACATTCTTTGGCAATGCCCTGTGTGCAACATTAACAGTAGTATTAATACACAACTTAAAATTTTTGAACAACTACCTAAAACCTTAGTCATGTTGATTGCAAAATATGATAATCGCGGTGAAAAGTTGCCTATACACGTCTCAATTACACAAACATTGTGCTCAAAGGACCTTAAACTTGCACATCATGATGTCACCTATAAATTGATAGGAGTGGTGAAGCATTTTGGTCAAAACATTTCTTCAGGGCACTATACATGTTGTATACTCCAACAAAATGGAAGTTGGATACAATGTGATGATGACAATGTATCTGAAATTAAAATATCAAGTTTAGCAAACGATGCGTACATGTTAGTGTATACGATCACACCTATTGCAGTAGATGACGTGAATCCAAACAATAATTCCACAAGCAGTTTGTCTACTACACCGATAAATGTTGTAGGTACTCTATTACCAATCAATTCATCAATTGTGCACATCCCTTGGGAAGCCAACTCATGCTTTGTTGATCCGTGCATCGAATGGTTATATCATCTATCTACCAAACACATATTTTCATCATCTGATCACACACTTACTCAATTAGTTTATGACAGTATTTGGGCTCGATACCAAGGAATTGCCAATGATATTTCTTGTTGTAGAAATAAATTACGTCATTATCTTACCTTGCATGAAGATGGTGCCAATGGGCGCTTTGGTTCATTACATGTCACTTTTAGAACAATTTTCTCAAAATCTTCTGACAGTGTAGCCCTACATATACAACAGCATTACAAATGCAGTGCTTGCAATGCTGAAAAAACTAAGGTTACATTTGCTTGTCCCTGGAGTCCACATTCATGGTGTTTAAATATCTTATACACGTACCGTCAATTATTCAAGTGTGATCACGTAGATCCATTCAAGTTGATCGAATTTTACACTAAACGTCCCCATGTTTCCACATGTACACAATGTGTATCCCTTGTAAGCGAAACCCTTACAAACGATTTAGCGATTACTGATGTCGCAGACAATTTGTCCAAGACCGAACACCTTTACCAACAGATAAATTCCCCACCAACTTCTATCATCATTAATGTTGCAACCATCAGAAGCAACACCCCACATGTAAACATCATCCCATGTGCAGCCGAAAATATATTGATCCTGGCCAATGGTGATACACATAGATATGATTTGACAGGGGTTGCGCATTATACTGGGTCTCATTTTTACATTTCTGTAAAACATGATCATTCATGGGTTCTTATAGACAATTTTAATGACCAAACATACCGAGAAATTCCTTTACCAACGCATCCAGATCCAACCAAATTTCTGTATTTATACACTTTATCATCAATGTAATCATACATACATTTCTCAAGAAACATCAAATCAACTTACATGCCTTCAAGGTCCACCAGTTATCTTGTGGATGAAGATAACCCACTAGCCTTCCTGTGGATGAGGATGGCCCAAAAGCTCTTCTTGTGGATGAAGATAGCCCACTAGCCCTTCCTGTGGATGAGGTTGACTCACACACTTTCCTGTGGGTAAAAAATGGTTCACAAGACCATCCTGTGTTAAAGGATGGCCCACTAGCCTTTCCTGTGGTTGAGGATGG
>LGRX02018541.1:0-12061 GCA_001247695.2 Cymbomonas tetramitiformis | reverse complement strand
GCTTTTCTTATGTTTAAACTTATGTTTCAAAATAAATTGTACAGACTCAATGGTCAGCCACACATCTCGCCGCGGGCTGGCCCGTTCAAGTGGGTACAACGGGCTGAATTTCAGGTTTTTGAAACCTCCAATACGTTGCGATACAAACTAGCATCCTACGCGAACCGGGTAACCACATACCCAGTAGTAGGAATGTGTGATAATATTATATACCAAACGGCAACTTCGAACTTGAAGTAACACATTATCTTAGAATGAATTACTTCGCTGGATAGGGGAACGCTCGGGTTGCGGGGAGAAATCGTTCCGCCTCCAAGATCCTTGACCTGGAACACGACTATGACTTCTACCACGTCACCTTGAACGAGCGTACAGTAGAAACTCTATTGTTTTTTATTGTTTTTTTGGCAAGTGAAAAACAATTTGAAAAGTACAACTTTTTGGGACACATCAATTATATATTTTTGAAATTTGTCCTTATCTTTATCTTCGAGGTACGCCGTTTTAATTATTTAGATTTGAACTTTATCATTATCTTTGCCAGCCTTGAAATGCGGTTACCGCGTTAAATTTTAAATAATGTGTTGTTTGTTTGTCTTACCAGGGAACCAGGCCCTTGCGGGACTCCATAAATTATTATCACATGATATATGTGCGGTGTCGTGTAATGCGGAGCTCTGTAAATTATTATCACATGGTATATGTGCGGTGGCGTGTAATGCGGAGCTCTGTAAATTATTATCACATGGTATATGTGCGGTGTCATGTAATGCGGAGGTTTGTAAAGTATGATCACATGATATGAGGTGTCGTGTAATGCGCCCATCTTCCATCTATCCAAAGGGATCCTGGTACAAAGAGGCCGTGAGACTGTGGGGTTAATGTTCACAAGACTACGGGGTATGTCTACTTTGAAACCAAAATTTGACAACGTGGCCTGCGGGAGTTTATTCAGCTTGATCTTGCGCACATGCAGCTCGCCCCTGGTAGTCTTGCAACATGTACAAAGTTCGGGTGTTTTCTTGCAAAGGATGCAGAGCGCACCAGACATGTTAAAGATAAAGTGGAAAGTGAGGCCGCTGTCGTGCATCAGGTTCTTATAGATAGTGCTACCGTGCAGGCGTAGGCTGACGTAGCGGCCAGCTATTTGTAAGTAGAACGTGGCGGTCTGAGAATGTACGTATATGCTTGATATTTGAAAATGGCGCTTTCAATAATCTCACAGCGTGCTTACCGAGTTTGTTTTTCGCTTTAACATTATTTTTGCTCGGCCACGTCTGTCCGAGGCGCGGAATTAAATGCGTACTTTATCTCTACGTTTACCAGCTGTGAAAAGACGAGATCCAATATTTAATTTTTGGCTTATCTTTTATCTTTTCACGCCTACCTGTCATATTTCAATAATTAATTCGAAATTTATCTTTACAGCGATTTTTTAAAGAAATTCATTATATCGTAATTAAAAAAGTTTCTACTGTATTCTCTGCACGATGCTGCCCGTCGTATTACGCGGTACTCGGGGCTTGCACTATACCACGATGCAGCGCGTGATCACCCTGTTGAGGGCCGTTTTATTTTACAGCGGCTTCGCGCTGATGCGACGTGGAGGGCATTCCTGATCCAGACGAGAATGAGGTCGACAACGATCGACGAGAACATCGACCCCGCACCGCAGCTCGCAATCATGCGCAGACTCGGTGACAAACACGCCAGCATCGTCAACCCCGACTACAGCGAGAGCAAACGCGTCCGTGACCTCTGGCACGAAATCAAGTCGACCCGTTCGTCTGACATCCGCTTCGACAACGCCGATGTTATTCTCACGTTATTCAATCAAGCCCAACGCCACGCAGCATGTCGCCAGGTCGCGGCGAAAGTAAAGTCGGATGATGCTTCCATCAATCGATTTATGGAGATCATTCGGCGACCCGATTTTCGAAAGGCCCTGCAGGAAGCGGCCAAGGACCCCGAAAGTGACGCCGCCACAAAACTTCTGGCGGAAATAACTCTCATCCTCCGATTGAGTGGCGGGACTGTCCCTTATGGGCCCGGCGAGCGAGCGCAGAACATCTCCAAGATGATGGCCATGAGTTACATGTATGGCAACCCCACCTTCTTCATCACGATATCCCCACCGGACATGGACAATATGCTCACCATCCGCTTCTGTAAGCCATCCTCGAAGGACCCCATGAAGCCGTCCGATGAGGAAGGCTTCGGATTTGCTATCCAAACCACGCCAGCACAACGCGCCGCCTTGTTAGCTGAACACCCCGCTGCCGCGGCCGAGAGTTTTAGAATTTTGATGAAGGCCGCGGTCGAAGGTCTTTTGGGGCTGCATCTCGAGGGAGACACAAAGAGAACGCAGCCGCTGGGATCTCGGGATCCATGCGTTTTTGGGGGCATGCTTGCCGCATTTTTGGCGGTAATTGAAGCCCAACAGTGGGGCGCTCTGCACTTACACGGTTGCCTCTTTGGATGCGCCATTGCCGGCATTATTTTGGAGAAGATAGCCGAGGATCAAGAGCTCGCCTCCAGAGCGGGAAAAGTGCTCGACACTATAGTGCAAGCACATTTGCCCACATGGGCGCATCAAGAAGTTCATGCACGCCGCGCCAAAGAGGACCCGGCAGAGAGAGCCGCACCTCGGCTCGCACTCTACGATTCCCCCTTACCGCTGGATCGGGAACCCGAGGTAATATGTTCTCCGTGCTATCAGAACGCTCCGCCGCCGGATGCGCCGCCGCCGGATATCAACAGCACTCCGTTCGATGTTCGCTGGGCTCGAGTGTCGGCTTATTCGAATCGTCATGACCGACACACCTTCACTTGTAGAAAGCCGCCAAACGGTCGATACGGTTGTCGCCTATGCATGCCTCAAGCTCTACGTACCCGGGATACTGGGCCAACCGAACTCATTGTGGTTGGTGATGGCAATGATTCCTACGTGGATAACGAAGGAATTACGCGGTTCAACGTGATGGAGGCGGAGACTATTGCCCCCCGTGAACTTCATGACCCTGCGACTCTTAGCATCGATGCACCTCTCGTGGAACCCGACAAACGCGTAATAGTTTGGGAACCTTATAGACCCAAAAACGACGACACCTTCATGACGGCCTTCAATCGTGCATTCACCGCAGTCATGGGGGCAACACGGCCATGTACATGCTTGGGTCTGCGGAGCAGGCGAAAGCTGCTGGCTACTATATGTTCAAGTATATGGTGAAGGATCCGTGGGAACCCGCTATTACCTTATCTTGCTTATACGAGGCCACTAAGTCCGTCGCTCACCGGCCCTCGGTTGCCGAGAATTCGGGTACGGAAGTGAGAACCGCTCAACATGTTATCACGCGCACTCTGAACAATATTACGGGGGCTCAAGAAGTTGGCGTAGAACAAGCGGCATCCTTCTTCCTCGGATTGCCAACCGTTCCGACAAGTGAGCGCTTTTGGTACGTGCACATATGGGCGGCGGTTTTAAAAGGCGTTTGCTAGCGAGCAAGGCATTGGCTTGGCGCAAGGCGACGAAACCTTCGGAGGTCATGGAGAGCGACCGGACGATGATATCGATTGTGACGATGAAGACCTCGAGGATGCCGACATGTTCCCCGGGATTGATGCCGACGATGTCGTCCCTGACTATGGGGAAGCGGAAGTCATCGGCCAAGCTCGCGGAGTGCAAGGTGATGCCGGCGCTACCGTATATCGTGACATCGACGGTGAACCAATGCCGGTCGCTCAGCATACGCATTGCCTTTACCGGGGTAACGAATTAGCTAATCTGAATTTGGTGGAGTATGGCGCCCTTGTGGATGTGGTGCGGCAACCCAAAAAACCGGAGGGTGAAGAAATGCCGGAACCGACCTCTCCACGCTGCGTCCAGAACATTCCCGAAACCGGCTTGGTTGTCGAAATGCCGGCTCCTCAACGTGGACGGCCTGTGAACGGACTATTTCGATTTCATCCCGATCATCCCTTGCACGACACCCACGTGCAGCGTATCCGATCTAAGTTCAAATGTCCCATCTTAGCAGGTGGGCCTCCCCCTAAGTATCCTGGACCACGTATTATTGGGAACAAGACCTGGACGAAGAAGGCCGAGAAATACAGCGCATATATGCTCGCGTTAATCCAACCTTGGGATATTGCCCAATGGACGGCTTGCATGGATACCGGCGACGCCGTCGAAGCACAAAATCTAAAGGGTCCGGCCACCGGCTGGGACGCTTTTTGTGATTGGTGCCAAGCTGCCTCCCGGCCTGATGCACCTTTCATTATGCGGGCACGCCTTGCGTATGTCGAGAATGTGACCTTTGGACTCAACGTGAATTCGCGGAAGAAAAGGATTCTGACCCAGTGGCGTGCCCGAGCGGTCGTGGATTGGGCAACGCTTGAAACCGCAACTGAGAAAGGTCAAGGTCCGTACGTTCCCCCGGCAAACCCTACTGGAGAGCAAGTACCTATGCGTGGCCGAAATATGGAGTTGGATGCGTTGATCGAGGAAATCCGTACACGCAACCTTCAAGTGTTGGAAGATGCTGAGGGCGCTGATGGGGATTCTCGGCTTGATGCGTTGAAAGCGGAGCGAAAGTTTGTGCAGGGCTCCGTCGACTTCTTTGAGCGGATTCACACCGAGACCATGCCGGCGACCGGCGATGACCGCGTGAACAATCCGTCGACCGATGTTCTGGGACCCACCCGCGTAAGCCGTCCTGATTTGGTCTCATCCTACACCGAACAAGATGTTAATCGTGTAGCGGAAGTTATGGCACAAGAGCCGGACGCGTCCATCCCGGAACAACGAACTGTCGCTACGGACGAGACCGCTTCGCCTCATGATATTGGAGCAGGCGTCGATCCTCACATTCGAGTTTGTCCCGCCGACTTTCAATCCAAGACTGAGGCCAAGATTTTCGATCACCTCCTTGGGTGGCTTCGACTACAAACAGGCGACGGTCCATCTCGTCATCGAGCGGCACGCCCCTTTGTCATTCTTTCGAACGCGAAACGACCTTACCCTCGCGTGTCAACATTTCTTTCATCGGTATCCCGTCTTGGCGTTCCATCGGACAACATTGGATGCCTCCGCATGCCTTCCACCCCCTCCGATGAATTTGGGGCCTTTGCTCACGAGATGTGCCCTAACGTATATGACGCTTTGTTTGGCACCGGACCCATCCCAGCGGATCATGCCATCTTCAAATGTCGACTGCTTCTCGTTCCAAAGTGCGTATACGACGATGCCGCTCTCTTCGCCCGCTTACAACAGCTTTGTGCGACGAGGTTGGCGGTGGAAGGAATGCCTATGGAGGAGCGTGATACGTGGGGCGGATTGGTCATAATGGTGGTGGGCGACTTCGACGGAGCTTCGTTTTTAATCACCACCGATCTAAACGCAGGTCAACGTGATGCGGTCACCCCCGTGTTGTCATGGTTATCCCTATGTCTGGCCGCCGAGCCGCAGAGCAAGCCTCCTCCACCTCCACCGATGACTTCCTTGTGGGACGGCGGACCGGGCACCGGCAAGAGTTACGTCGCCAAAGCCTTGTGCACCGCCGCGAATTTTTTATCCGGTCATGATGGCACCGTGGTTTGGTGCGCTCCGTCCGGGGTTGCGGCGGCTCTCATCCCAGGTGCGCGGACCATTCATAACTTGGGTGATATGAAGCCCACGGAAGCTTGCAGGGCGGTGCCTTTGAAGGCCATGAATCCGGCCACGAAGGCGGAGTACGCGGTGCGCCTTGGCCCCGGTACCGCCTACATATTACTTATCGACGAAATCTCCATGGTTGAGGCATGCTTGTATGGACATCTTCAAGATCGTTGTGCCGAAATCCGACGAGTCGGCAACGAGGCCAAAACTGAATGGGGGGGACTAGCGGTGGTGGCTGTGGGCGATTTTGGACAACTAGCCCCCGTGGGAAAATCGTTGTACAAACAAGCTTTAAACGTCTTTTCCGGCCAACGATCATTTGATGTGGCTGAGACAGCTGGTCGTCTATTCCAAGCTATCCGGCGCTATCCATTAACCGAACAGGTATTTCCGATTACTTTAACCCTTAAGCCGGTGGTTAGAATTCGAGGGTTTTCTATATATGTGTTGTATTAATGGATTTTTGCGATGTATGCTTAGTCACTAAATGCCCGTTTGCTTTACCAATTATTGCATACCTATATTACCAACTATTTGCGACACTACATGTCGATATATGTCGAATATATCCACTCTTATATGCGCACATGGTTAGAATGTTTTCGATTTTACAGGCACGATTTAATTTCATCGTCATTGTTGACGACATCTGCTCGACATATTTTTGCACAATTTTGGAATTAAGTCATCGACCTTGATGATACGTTCCAAGGATGATTCACTTGCACCGATGTGCGTTCATCTGCCTATCGTTTTCTGTGGATTTATGCCAAAAAAAACACTAAAAATACATATATTTCACAATGTCTTCCATACTTAAGGAATGTTTTCCATACTTAAGGGACACGTGTGGTGATTTTTGCGATACTATGGGTCATATTCCATGATGATAGCCACCAATCACTTACACGATGATCGGGACATGACCCATGATGCAACGCGTGCTTGTAGAAGACCCGTAGGTAAGTATAACGTTGCAGTTTAGGCGCGTTTTGTATGTTTTGCAAGATAAAATTACGCAAATAAACGTACAAATGTGCAACTGATTCGCGACAAATATGCGGGTACGTGAGATATATATCATGCATACGTGCCCCGCACAAGTACGCTACGCTTACATATGCACACAACGGTGTACGTGCAAATACCCAGTGCACAAATCATGCAAGGTATGCAACCGCAGTTGCCCAAGCAGCATATACTTTGCCATCGCTTCTGGGTCAGATCTGACCCAGATACCGGCTTAAGGGTTAATACCTCATGGAAATCTTATTTTTTTTTCAATACCGAATCCTTCCGCGGTTTTTGCATGCGACCGCGAACATTATTGGTGTGTTGATGTTCGTACGCAGGTTCGAGCAGCTAGCGACCCGGCTCACGTCCGCTTCATTGAACGATGCCGTTCGGAGGAACGACCCATTACGCAGTCCGATTTGGACCGGCTGAAGGTGCTCACGGCATCGGATGTACAAATGGACCGCGATTGGCTCTTCGCGACGGTGGCCGTGACTGGCAATCGGCAACGACAAGCTATCAATGATGTGCGTGCACGGCATTTTGCGCGGCTCAGTGGACAACCGATAATTCGCTGGAAGCGACCTATTGCAACCACACTTTTGGACTCCCGACATGAAGACGTGATCCGGTCGGATTTTCCCGAATTGACAGGCACTTTCGTCGCCGGGGCGCCTGGAATTATTCTAAACAACGACCTAAATCCTTCGCGTGGTTTAGCGAACGGCACGCCCGCCAAATTCCACAGCCTGATTCTCCGAGATGAAAGCAGGTCCACCGATGCGGCGAAAATCAACAATGCGAATCCTGGTGAGGAGGTGTGGATCGAGCCGCCTTACGCGGTCAATGTTCTCATTGAGCATCTGGATTCCACAAACTGGTCCGATCAAGCGACATTAGCTCCCGAGCTTGGAGACTCGGCGAGCGAGGGAAATATGCGTGAGAATGTCACTCGTCCGCGCAGTACCGTACTTCCAGTTAAGATATGCAAGCGTCTCGAGGAACTCCCCGTGAATCGCGCCTCCCGCAAAAGTAAGATATATTATCGAACTCATGGGCTTGATCTTGCGTTCGCCTTGACCTTTCACAAATTCCAAAGCCAAACCGTGGACAAAATTATATTAGATCTAAGCCAAACGCCGAAGAATGTCTTCAACCTATGCTTTCAAGCATTTTATGTCGGGATGACGCGTGTGAAGAAGTCCAGCTGCATTCGTATATTACCCGGGCCCGATGGGCGAAGGCCAAAGTTATCTCATTTGCTGAATCTTAAGCCGGATCCGGAGCTCCAAAGATGGTTAGATGCATTTGATCGGCGGACTCGTGAATGGAAACAACCGCCGCCCGTGAAACTGAAGCCCCGTCGCAAATCCGCTAAAAAGGCACAACCCAACAGTAGAGGCAATGGAGCCGGTGCCGCGGGCGATACGGTCACTCAAGAACGACAAGGGCGTGGCGGCCGTGGGAAAGGGAAAAGTGGTGCTCGCGCGACGAAGGGTAGCCAAGGTGGTAGGGGTGAAATCTCCGCATCGTTGCAACCGGTGGCATCGAGCTTCGAACACTTTCTCAAGAACACGCGTAATTTTAATTAGTGTATGCTTTTCGTGATTGAGATGACCTTGCCCCATTTTCAGAGTGCAAAGTTTTGTTATTCATTACGCAATGTACGACTCTTGAAAATATGTGCTAGGGATTCGTACCACGCCGTGCTAGACGACTACCGATAATATGTGATAACAATTCACCGCATCCCGCAGTATACGGCTCTCGAAAAAATGCGTTAGGAAATCGTGGCACGCCGTGCTAGACGACTCCCGAAAATATGTGATAACAATTCACCGCATACCGCAACATACGACTCTCGAAAATATGTGCTAGGAATTCATGGCACGCCGTGCAAGACGCCTCCCGAAATTATGTGATATCGAATCACCGCATTCCGCGATATACGACTCTCTAACATATGTGATAGAAATTCATGGCACGCCGTGATAGACGACTACCGAAAGTAGGTGCATATGTAGGATATGTATGAACAAAAAAAGCGAAAGTAACGAGTTTGTGTGTGGGGCGCCCCACGGGGCGCAGTATTTTCATAAAGGTTTGAACCCCAGGGGGGCGGTTGTGGGGGCGGGCCGGTGGCGCGTTTAAAAAAAAGAAAAAGGTTCAGGGTAAGAGGGTGTGGGGGCGAGCCCCGCCGCCTGATCCCAAAAAAGTGTAGTTACGGGGGGTGTGGGGGGCGGAGTCCCCCTCGGCTAATCTTAAAAAACTTTTCCGTATTGATACAGGAGAGGAGACGGGAGGGTCCAACGCAACGCGCCTTCATATAATGACGCCGAACTAATGCCATTTCAGATTGGGTATGACTACGTGCACCCCAAGATCGCATTTAAGGGAATCCAGTGACACTGTTTCGCGCTGACGACCGCGCGACTGGGTTGAGTCACATCGAACAGATCGAGAACTCTAGAACTCGTGTACCTTGCAGTCTTCGGTTACGTTATGACACAAGTATCGCATGCGTTGACTTTCTGAGGAAGCAACTAATTGCTGCGCACCAACACTTAGAGCTCACAATTTTCTCAACGTTCCTTCGCCTTGTGGGGCGGCCGGTGCTGTGACTGTTGTAAATATGCGCAGGGATTGTTTGAATGCTCGACTGTTTTTAATTTTTCAGTTTGTTTGTGTTGATATTTGAGCTCAAGATATTGGGTGTGCGCAGTGTGTGTCGCAGGTATTCCGATGGACGCCGAGGTGGGACGCGTTCTTTTGAGATGTGGAAGTCTAGGGCAACCTAGCTTGGGATGAAACCCAACCACATATGTATATGGACAAGTGACCACGAGTCCGATGTGGACAACAAACTGAAAAATTAAAAACATGCTGGAACAGTCACACCGCTTGATTTGTGACTCTTCCTATAGTAGTGTGTATGACTGTCACCCGAACCCGAACCCTAACTGTTTATGCCCGTTATATCGGGTTAACTTATCAACTTTATTACATTCTGAGAAAACTTACCACTGAGTGAATATATCCCGAGTCCTAGGGGTATATCCAACAGGTTTGGCCCCACGCACTCTTTATTTAGACACTGCGTAGTTTGGCCATGTCAGGCTAAACACCGACGCTTGAGATGGAGTGAGGGGCTCCTCTAGAGGCGCGGCGGAGCGGTATGGCCTAGTTACGTGGCTGGTTGATTGGACTTACGGAGAGCTCGGGCTCGTGGCTGCTTGATTTTCCCGTTCTACGCGTTGGTAGACGTTGGAATTTTGGTCGGATCCGACACCAAGTTCCTTGGCCGCGTTGTTAGATCCACATGCACGTTTGGGGAATCTTTTACGCCGCAGCTTTCCTTCTTTTCCTCGGCGACCGACTTGCGACTTTTGGCCGCCGCTCCTTCCGCACCTCGCCACATTTTCCCTCACTTCGTCTCTATAGTCTTCTACATCATGGTTGCGACTAGATTGACATCAAGTATGGCGTCACGCCGACGCTCGCTAGCTACAATTTTCGACTCCGCTGCCGCGCGTAATTCCGTCACGCCGGCTACGCCGGCGCCCGCTGGTGTTCCAGCTGCGAACTCCGCCCAAGCCGTATTCTTGGCGGGTGTTCGCTCGCTCACGCGTGAGCGCTTCGACGAGAGCGTGGCGAAGCACGTCATCCGGAAATGCTTTCCCGACAAGCATGACCGATTTACGGGTACGGAGTCGAACGCTCAGGTGCTCCTCTCCAAGCTGGTGCCTGCTCTCCGGGAGGCATTCGAGGCCGAGGACGCGCTGTTTGCCCCTATGTTCGACTTGGAGGACTCCACGTTGGCCGTGCGGCCCGAGGCCAACAAGCTCCTCTTCTCAACTCTCGAGCTCATCGTGTCTCCCGCCTCTCCAGTGGGTGACTGGCTCGAGGCGTCTGCGACCTTGCACCCTCTGGACGGCAAGCGGGCCCTGCTGGAGCTCGCACGGCGTCTGCTGGACTCCGGTGCACCCTTCCAGGGGACATCGGACCTGATACGGCTGGATAAACAGGCGCCGTGAATATATTATCAATATACAAATAAACACTGCAAAGTTGGACAGCAATGCGAGTGTACGTAATAGCGGGTGATGAGTGCAGTCTCTGAGTGAAGAACTGCTGAAGCCCAACGCTTCCTCATCTTATACCATACGTCTCCTATCATCATAGATAGTACCGCCATTGGGGTGTGAACCCGAGACGTAGGTTGAACGACCAGCATGGTGATAACGAATAGTTCGTTCATGCTGTGCATGCGTGTTCCGCACATGCTTAAAGCAAAGATGGTTCTTGTTTGTACAGTAATCACTCACCGTTAAGGAAACTCGACGTTAAGGAAACAGCCAGCGTTTTTCCAAACTCCGTCATATTTAATACATCATCCCCATATTTAAAAACTCTATGTAAAAATACGCTGGCGTGAATTTCCTGTTTTCTTAAAGGTGAGTGATTACTGTACTTCAAGATGTATCTTGCTTGTCATCTTCGAGTTCGACGTACGAACTCTCGATGACAGGGTCATTCAAGTCTTTCCTTGAATAATGACAGATGATGTGACATTATCATCTGACGACAGGTACAGTCATGGTCGACCGTACTGACAACTGTCATAATAATATATGACGCGACCGACTGTCATAATAATGTATGACGCGACCGACTGTCATAATAATATATGACACGACCGACATGACATGACATGACATGGTATGACATGTCTGACAGGTATGACATGTATGACATGTATGACACATATGTCATCGGTCATGACCCTGACAGATCTCCCCTCTTAAAAGAGTTGTGACCTCACAACGGGCATACCTTTGTATATGTCTATGATGTCTTTGTTGCTGTCGCTTCTTGCTGGTACCAGTCTTCTTACACCGATTTGAGGCGTCCCTCATGGTGCTTTTAGGTTACTGGGGGGAACTGAGTCCACTTTAGTCCCTCACCTTACAGTTCTTAGGATGTAGCCCCCTTTGAAGTTCGTATCGTATTTCAGAGTGACGTTTCAAGGTTCAATGAATTGCGTTTCGTGATGCAGATTGACGCTGGATTACTGATTGATCCACACGTATCGTGCGTCAGAGTGACGATTCAAAGCATCCGAAGTCTACGTTACGGATTATTTGCGCTAGCCGTCGACGCCTTTGCGAACGATGATCCCACGATTTATAATCGAACGATTCTCGGCCTGATATAGTGCACCCAACCCTTCCTCCCCTCCTTAAGCTACTTTGGAGGATCATAGGTAGAGATGGGGAGCCCGATTTTTGGGGCTTGTTTTTAATGCAAACGGAGAAGGCCCTGCTTACGAGATATCGGAGGGTCTTTATAAGTCCACTTTAAATCCTCACCCGTCTGCCAAACTCCTGATAC
>LGRX02018538.1:0-14825 GCA_001247695.2 Cymbomonas tetramitiformis | reverse complement strand
ACCGTGTAGCGCGTGCGCTGATCGCCAACGGGCCGGTCGCGCAACGATGCGGCGGTTATGCAAGCCTCTTGTCCCCGTTTTTTTAAAGGGTGATCTTCATATAAGCCGGAGGTCACGCTGGGGACATACCGTCGCCAGCGTGGTATGCTTCTCGTCGTTTGAAGTGTTTCATTTTCGTGTTCACCGGGTTTCATTTTTTACATGTGTTGAAGCCTCTGCGGACCGTGTAGCTCGTGCGCTGATCGCCAACGGGCCGGTCGCGCAACGATGCGGCGGGTTATGCAAGCCTCTTGTCCCTGTTTTTTAAAGGGTGATCTTCATATAAGCCGGAGGGCTGCTGGGGACATACCGTCGCCAGCGGTCTGCTTCTGGTTGTTGAAGTGCTTCCGGTTGTTTGTTGCGTCCTACTTAGGATGCTCCATCAGCGACCGCAGCCGAAGCTGGAGGGGGTGCCTCCGCCCCCCCCGCTGCTGAAGACGCGGCGGCTGCGGCTGGCAGCAAGGTACGCATTGCACCCGCCATTCCCGCTTCCGCTGCTGCGTCCCCCCCCCTGAATATACACACTTCATTCCCAACGAACGAGTATGCGGTCATCCATCTTGCAGGCCGACCCCCGGTTCTTATTTTGGCTTCCACCACAGCCTGCCTGTGACGCGTACCGTGTTGCTCGTGCGCTGCACGCCAACGGGCCGTGCGCGCCTCGTAGCCGCGGGGTTTTAGCGTTTCACCTCACGCCCGTGACGTGTACCGTGTTGCTCGTGCGCTGCACGCCCACGGGCCGTGCGCGCAACGGACCCGCGGAATTTAAGCGTTTCACCTCACGGCAAGCTGCGTAATATTTCCTCGCGCGAGCGTGCCTCGTCCATACCGTCCCCCGGAGTCCTCCTGTCCGGTTCGGGGTGTGTCCAAATAAAGATGTCCGGTTGCGGCCCGCCGCTCTAAGTTGAACCGTGGCTGTGCCGTACTCGTACCTCGTCGGTGGCCCGCCAACGGGCCGGGCGCGGAAGGTGGCCGCGGTGTGCGTCCGTTTTGCCTACCTTCCAGCGTACCTCTCCGATCGATGTTGCTGATACCATGGTGTCTGCAACCGACACCTAACCTGTGACACAGCGGACCAGTCCTAGGCAGGCATGCTATCTTAGGGGGCATATCGCTCCCATCATTCCGGTTCTTTGCGTTGTCCAACATGTTTCGGTTTGCGCCACCTTTTGCCGCCGTGTGTGCATCGGGTGGCCGCAATATCCCACACCGTATATACACACAGTACACTGATCCAGGTTTGGATCAGCCTGGGTTTGCGGTTTGTTTCCTAGCGGGGAAAAAAATTCAAACGGCGCACAAATCGTTTCCTTCGGCGCCAGCAGCAACGAATCACTACTGCGGACAACAGGGCTTATGACGAGGGTCTCCAGGAGTTTCTGGAAAAACAAATTCGCACCGTGTTCGACGGCATCCCGTTTTTACGTGCCGTCGCCATGCGCGCGGGGTGTTCCCATGTGGAACCGACGAATATCCTCGAGCCGAAAGATGCCGAACGGGTGAGTGGCGCGTACGGCGCCGTCACACGAGGTTGCACACTGGACCGCACGGACCTGGTCGTGGTCAAAAGGTTTTGCAAAACCTCGGGGCTAGAGCCGCACCCCAAGACCGACGGAAACCTCCAAAGGAAGGGAGCGCCCAAGCAGCCGCCCAAGGAGTTCAAGCGGTGTGCGCAGGAGCTAGTCATGACAAAACTGGCGTCGGAAGCAGCACCCACTTACGTCGTGCCCTGTTCACGGTATGGTGTGGAGACCAAAACTCGGCTAGCGCTGCAGGTCGGGCCAGTTCCGATGCTCGTCATGCCCGATCGCGGCCGGACGCTGTGGGAATTTATGCGGGTTCCGCCTGAGGGTGGACTAACCTTGGAGGTCAAGCTGCTACTTGCCAAGGAGTTGCTAAAGGCGTTTTCGCAGTTGCACTCCAAGGGTATCGTGCACGGCGACGTCAAGGGTAACAATGTGGTCGTTGCCGAAGCGCTGCAATCACCATATCACATCACGCTGCGAGTCATCGACTTCGGAGTTGGCTGCGTCGATCGAGCAAACCTGAAGTCTGCGCATGACGAGCGTACTCTCGGTGAAGAACACCACCGTTATCTTGCTCCTGAGCACCGGTCTCACGGCCCAAGCAGGCCAGGAGACATGTGGTCTGTGGGTGGACTCCTGGTCCAGCTCTTCCAGCACCGGCAGGCTGGTGGCGAACGTCACCAATGGGACTATATCCTAAGTCAAGCGAAAACGCAGAATGGATTCATGAAGCATGCACTCATGCAGCGCCTGAAGCAATGCTTCAGCGTAGACATGGACAAGCGTCCGACAGCCGCGAATCTGCTGCGCACGTTTGAGAACACTAGGATCCAGACCGTCGGTGAGAAGGATTTTCCGCCTCGCATTGAGCCGGCTGAGTGATTTCCAATAGGGCTGACATGTGAACTTGACAAATGTATACATGTATATATAGCGCCGACATTGCCGTAAACAAATTGGTCCATGTATGTATTCCTATCGCATCACGCATAACGCGCTAGACACATACATGCATTTGCCTACCGGATGGTGACCTTTTGCAAGGCTAGTGTCCAGCTTATTATATGCAAGCGTCTGCCTCATATGAATGGTCTACCTCATTATTGTCTCTAGGGGTCTTGGGGATCTTTCGTATGTGCGAGCTCGTATAGAGATTTCCTATCTGGTAATGTTACGAGCCACACCGGTTAACACACAGGTGCACGGAGGGTTTCCTATGGGGGGCATATTGTTCTCGGGAGGTTTGCCGTGCTCACCATGTATATACTCCTGTCGTTTGCATGCAACTACATGTTGTGCGCTTCCCGGTGGCATATCGTTGCTGAGGAAGTCACACGGTGTTCGTGTTGCGTGCTGTCGCACAGATGTTCCCCGACTGCCCGCCCGAGGTTGCCCACGGCGATGACGATGCATCTAAACAAGTCGAGGAAGAACTACTAGAGGATCATGTCCATATGATCCCGCCTCCCGACACCGTGAAACCAGTCGGGCACAACGAAGCAGGCTTTCTGCCTATTATGCCCAAAAAACTGACACCTGATGTCCTGCGCGACTTGCCATGGTGGGCGTATCCGTCTGATCGCCCTCCCCCGGCAGAGGGCACCGTGGAAGACGGGGAGGCATGCACCTTGGATTGGAAGTGGTCCGTGCAGATGCTGGATGCGGCCTGCTCGGAGGTCGTCCTCAAGGAAATCATTGACATTTGCGACCGGCACCTGGTTGCCAGTGCCAGTTGGAAAGATATGTATGATAGGTGGCGCAGTGGAGCATCTGAGGTATCCCTGCCTACCCTCCGGGAGCACTACGCGCTGTGGCGCAAGGGCGTGACAGCTGGCGTTACAACGGAGGACACCGTGGGCGACCCTCGTGACTGGGTGCAAGTCGTGGATGCCTCGATGATGCGCGCGACCCAGGAAAAAACGGAGTGCGAGGTTGAGCTCGTGCGGCAACGTAGTGAGCACACGGCCGGGTTTAATGCTATGCTCACCGTGTTCATGACGTATGTGGTAGACTACGACTTGCTGAAGGCTGAGGTCCTGTTCTCTCATAAGGAAATCGGCGCGGACTTCACATCCGGATCTCATCAACTGGGTGAGGGCGCGCGCTATACCATACAGGCCGACTGGCATGTTGGGCACTGGCTATTCCCATCCATCTTCACCACCGTGAAGCATGGCCTTGTGGACGAAGGCTGCGGTCTGGGATTTTTGCTGCTACGGGAAAGCGGGTGAAGCGGACCTACGACAAGCCGTCGCCTCTAGGGCGGGACCTCGAGAGCTTTATACAGTTCCATCACACCGATACCAAGTTTCCCAAGGAAGGCAAGGGATCCTGGGGCTGGCCGGATTACGACGTGTTCTCATGTGGCCTGTTGCTGAGGGCCCAATGCCTGACGGAGGTGCTACCCGAAACGCAGCGGGCCTGCCATTGGGACAGGTTTTGCTCGATGGATTACAGCCTCGTGGTTCAAAACTCCAGGCATGGCGATCCCACTTCGGCTCCCTTCCGTCGTGTTCACCTCGGGGGTCCCATGGGAACACTGTGGTTCTGGCCAGCCGACCGCATGGCGCACCGCGGTCTTTCTCCAAGTGGGCGCCTCCCGCTCGACCGTACTCGTCCTAAGCAGTTCTACTTCGTGATCTACTCCGCAGCCAGAGTGCGTACTAAGGGAACCATTGACCTGAATAACGCGGTACTCGGCAGCCCGCACAGTGTCATCTCGCAATATGGCTTGGCGTGCCGCATGACGTGCGTCGCGTGTGGAGACGAAATACGATTTGCGGGAGGCTACGACACCTTGCCAGGTGTTTGGGCGTGTTCCCTGTGCAGAACAGGCGTTCTGGGTTGTGACGCTCTGCGTACTATCGGAGCCGTGATGTGTGGTCCGTGCCAGCGTGTGCGGCGCAAAGCTGAAGTCCGGGCGCCACTATATATCCGCGCATGAGAAGCACCCGGGGCAGGCGGCCACATTGGCCGATTACTGCCAGTTAGACGAGGCCGAGGCGAAGCTGCATGCACTCCTGAATGTGGAGGACCTAGGCCTTGCTTGGAATAAACTCCGCGGGGTGCTCGGCGCTGAGGCGTGGGGACGCGCGGATCACACGGTGAAGCACAGGATCGCCAACCTGACTTGGGGTGACGGTGAACGTCCGCCGGCGCGGCCTTTGCAGGACTCTGGCGACGGCATCACTGCTCTCTGGGACCGACGGGCTACCCGTGACGATGCATTCTCATCTTTTGACGATCACCAGTTGTACCGGGAACTGGGTGTCTGCTGCCCGGGCTTGCGTAGTGTGGTTTTCGGTATGCTTACCGCGTTGAACGCGCAGCGCCTGCGGACAGCCGGTATTCCTCTTGGCACGGACAAGTCCTACAGAAAACAACACCTGTTCCATACGGACGCGGAGGGCGGGCTGCATGTGAACATACGTGTTGCTAAACTCTTGCAAAGTGCTGATCAGCTGGACCTGGATTTCGCAAAGAAAGTGGCTGCGAAGCTGTCGCACCGATGGGATCCCGGACATGCACGATCCATCGTCGTGCGATGCGATTGTGCATACGAGACTGGTGGAGATGCGTCGCGAGCGATGCCCGGCAAGTGCATCGTGCGGGCAAGTGCATCCCATAAAGACCATGGGGAGTACCGCGTGCGTGCTCTGGGTGCGTGCCGTAACCAACAGAGAAGCAAGGCAGCAGCCGAGCCTTCCATGGATCTCGCTTCTGAGGAGGCATTGCGAGCGGCAACCGCAAACGGTTTCCAGCCAAACACTGTTCCGCCAAACTTTGCACCAGGCTTGCATGTTTCGTTCGGTACCGATGACGTCATCCTAATGCCCACGGACCCCCGGGGGCGTATATTGGAGGCATCCTTCGACCATCCCGACGAGATTTTCCCTGATGTGCTGCCGTTAGCACGTCGCGTGCTGGCTCACGTGCATTGGCCGCTCGAGGGTAATGCAGACCGTTTTACTTCTCTCGCGGAGTTCGAGCAGGCCTTGGAAACCCACCGCCTGCGACGAGTCCAGACAATAGGGGACGGCAACTGCTGGCTGCACGCCTTGGGTGTACACATTCCGGAAGTGCTTGAACCGGGTTCCTCCGTGAAGGTCCAAACTATGAACTTCCGTAACGCCATCTGCGCGTCGTACGATTGCAATCGGCAGCTTTACCCCCCACGGGATGCTGGACGTTATTCCTGATGAAGGAGAGCCGCCAATGCGCAAAATCCTGCTTACTCCCAAAGCGTTCAACGAACCGCAGTTCCTCCATATCATTGCGAACATGCTTCGGCGAGTTATTCAGGTGTACACTCTGTGGCCGATGGTTGACGTGCCAGGGGTGGGGTGCAATGTTCCCACCGATACCGATGCTCTGGCACAATACTTGCCGCCTTTCAGCATGAAATATATTTGCCCACATCCGTCACTGGGCTTGGCTAGCCGTGAACCGGTACGAGTCGCCCATTACGTTCAATTTCATAAGTTTCCTGGACACTACGAGCGGATCGAGGCAATTCCAGTTCCAGGTAGATACCCGTGTACACACCGTCGTGAGGTGCTGTTTTCGAATTGTCTCTAGGGGTATTGGGGTTGCTTTGGTATGTGCGAGCTCGTGTAGAGATTCTTTACCTGGTAATGTTACGAGTCACGCTGGTTAACACACAGGTGCACGGAGGGTTTCCTATGGGGGACATATTGTTCCGTGCTCACCTTGTTGGAGGTTTACCGTCCGCACCTTGTTTAGACTCCTGTTGCTTGCATGCGACTACATGTTGCGCGCTTCCCGGTGGCATATCGTTCGCCAGGAAGTCACACCGTGTTCGTGTTGCCCGGCAGCACAACATGTCGTTGTAGCCCGGCAGAACATGTACGGCCTGGGGTTGCTTACGTATGCCTGTGATGTGTGCATGTACCAGAGGGAGCCATGGACCACACGCAGTAGTGTGCAGTACCCGGTGTGTCGCTCGTTACGACAATGGTTGGTGGTGCCCCGGGTGCCGAAGGACGGAAAATGTTTCATCTGGGCCTTGGCGATGGCTGTCTACGGCACTCGGGATGTGACTCGTGGAGCCGTGGCGGTGATAGCGGCTCGCATTGCCTGGGGTCATACGCAGACCGGCATCCGGCGCGAGCAACCACGCCAACTGTGCGAAGAATACAATTGTCACTGGGGATACTTGACGGGCAGCACACTGAGGATCTACTCGGAATGTAGATATGAGAATGTCCTCCCGCTGAGCCTCAGCACACCTTGTCACGTAGACCTAGTACAATTTAGAGGGAAGCGACCCTCCTTGTGTAGGATTTCCGAGCTACGTTCAATCGGGATCTCGGTACAGTACACCTGCTCAACGGATGTTGAAGCTTCCATCGATCTAACCATCTTCTAATCATCGTAAGCTCCTTGTTATATGGAATGTTATATGCTGGCGTGAAGCGATTCCAGAAGCTACTTGTTGCCAATCCTTTTGGGGACCCTTGTGGGGATCCCAAGTTCCCAATCCTTTTGGGGACCACTCGAGGGCACCTTGCGTGTGCCGATTACCTGCTCGCTGCCTTGTGCCCGCCGGTACACTTCGTGTTAGTGCATCCCAGCTCCCTATGTCATGGTGATGGTCCGTGCACGGGGCATATGTTGGGATGCAGGTCGAGTATCACACATACCTCGGTAGAGTGGGCTTGCATCGTTGGCAACTCATAAAACTGTGGGGACAAGAGGGGAGAGCCCAGCAGGGCTTTTGGCCAAAGAGTGATTCCGACAGCTTCGGGGAGCACGCCCTTGCACTGTTGAATGGCGTCTACGGTGAGAGTCGGCTACAGCTGCATGCTCGGTATGCCATGGTCGGCGAGTGTCCTCTGACACCGGGAGCAAGCTACTTCGAGTTTGCTGGGGTGCCCCGTCCGGGTTGGGCGGTCCCTGAGTTTGGCGAAGGCTTGCTGCGTATACGTGTGTACACCACCCCCATGGACGGCGGTGACTGCCATGGATGGTGGGGTCAGGTAGTGCTCGTCCGTGGTCCGTGGGCACACCCATGCCTTCACTACACTAACGCCTTCCAGTCGTTTTTCGTTACCAGTTTGCACCGTGACCTCACGGATGCCCCCACCGTTGCCAGCCCCCCTGCGGTTGGGGCTGCCTCGAGGGTATTGACACCCACCCAGCTTGGGGAACGTGTGGACGACGTGAATACTGTGTACATCGCCTTCATAGCATGGCGTGGCTACGTCCGTCTTGTATGCTGTGCCATGTGCGGCCTGCTGGCTGCTAATCGAAAGTGGTGCCCGTGCCGACGTGTAGCGTACTGCGGCCCTAGCTGCCAGCGTGCTCACTGGAGAAGCCACAAGCCAGAGTGTGCGTGGAAGACGACGGCCGACAACAGCCAGGGAACTCGACCGGGCCTTTAGAGCAGCAGACTGGGATCTTACCACTTAGGAGGACCGCCCCCCTATCTAGCTGTAACAAAACACATTTATATGAAGATAGTAATCTCCATTTGCCTGGTGGCCGTGTGCTGCCTACTCGATGATGTTCCGGTAGCGATCGATTGATGTCTTGCGTGATTCGTAATATCCCTGTGCACACGGATGTCATGGTTTTGCGGTGATAAAACTTCGTTATGATAACACTTCGGACCCGCTGTATTGCATTGAATTTACCCGCTCGCGCTGGGGTGTGATGTAGGATATGTGCATGATCTCCGCGATTGCATCCAATTCGGACGACACACGCCTTTGGGTTGATATGACAACATACTTGCAGCGAGTCGGCCGAACGTTCGTCAGAATCCGCCGAATGCGCCTTGCACTTGGCGCGGTGGGGAACCACGTGACACTCCTGTTTCACGGACACGCGTGGTTGGACAACGGACACACGTGGTTGGACACACGTGGGATGCCAATTAACACATGGGGGCTTCTGCGCACACAAACCGCAGCCCTAGAATTCGCGGAGAGGTACCTGTTGAACGTCCCGCCTAGGTTGGGACCTGATAACGCCGCGCGCCTTATATTGGGACAGCGTGTGGGCACGGTGTGTTCTCGCGAGGGGCTCCTCCCATGTCGGCAAGGGTTGTTCCTGGCCCTTGTGCTGACCACGGTGCGCACGATATTCCGGTTTGTACACGATTGGCGCATGCAGGGTGAGAGACATGGTAACATCATTGTGTGCGGTGAGTTGTACCCTCTGTGGTCGCGCGAAAGTTGGAAAACCGGTCATTTCCCTTAACAGACTATTGGGAATAAATGAATCTCGATCGTCGTCTGAAAACCTTCATTTTGACACAATTTTCGTCGTCTAAAAGTTATTGCCACGTCATCTGAAATGTGCCACGTAAGCGACACGTAAGCGACACGTAAGTCGTCCCGCAATTTTTATTACAAAATATTACTCGAATTATTTATTTGTGCATGATGCTTTCGTACTCGGCGAGTCCCGGTAGATTTTTTTGTTGCATTTTTGTTCATATGCGTGCATATCATGTACAAGTATGCAAATATGGGTACATCCATGTGCAATTTAGGCCAGCATGCACGGTACACGTTTATGAATGTGCGTATATAGGTACTTCAATTCCCGTAAAATAAGTTGCAACTGAGATGGGTACTAGCATATGATACACAAATCTATATCATCATACAAATTTATTCAAAATACACCAAATATTTGTCTATGATGTCTTCTAGGCAAGAGATTTCGATCATTTGACGGTGCTAAGGCTACTATATTGCTGATACATTGGAATCTATATCTTCAATCCACAATTATTTGCGGTACTTGTAGGTTTTAATTCCCTCGATAGCGAGGTAACGTTGACGGTAATGTTGACGCTCTATCGGAGAACATAAATGGCAGAGCTTTATTGGTCAAGGCAATTGCATCGCACGCAATATAGGTCGATTTCCTCTTCTCGTTGATGCCGCGGAATAATAAGCGCCCAAGTGACGTCGATTGGAATGACCAGTGTCCTTGGGGTAACCCATTCGTTCCCTATTGGGCTCTGGTCGGGATAAAGTTCCGGTTCTTGAAGGTCAAAAAACATGTATTTCCGAATTCTCCAGGTGTAGCGCCACCAAACGATCCCTAAGTCCTGTCGGACATGTCTGTCCTCGTAGGGGATGTTTAAGAACTTACATATCATCCAGCTGTCTACTTTGCATTGAGGACATCGCATGTGGACCATTCCATGTATATTGATAGCGTCTGCACTGGCTTCATCACGATCTTCATCGGGTGTCCCATAAACTCCGAATCGTAGAATTGAAGGCATAACGTGGCCACGATATTGCAGGATTTTATACCTGTAGATAACAATGCTTGCAAGGTGATTAGCAGTTGAAGCGAGCGTCGCCCATAGCAAAAGTTGAAAATATATATTGTGAGGATAAATGTGGAGCTATAATACCTGCAGATGGCAATGCTTTCAAGGTAAGTAGCAGATGTTTGAAGGTATGGTTGAAGGTGCGTATGTTAGAAGAAACAAGGGGAAATGAATCTTCAAGGGTCGGGCAAGAGCTTTTGTACCTGGTCGTGAGTGAACCGCGGGTCGTGCAAGAGTAGTGTACTTTTGGTCCAATCAAATTCGTATATCTCGCACATGCGGGATCACTTAGTCGCCGATTCCCGTATGCAAATATGGGTACATCCATGTGCAATTTAGGTCAGTATGCACGGTACACGTTTATGGATGTGCATATTTGGATGCTTCAATTCCCAGAAAACAAGTTGCAACTGAGATGGGTACTAGCATATGATACACAAATCTATATCATCATACAAATTTAATCTATACACACCAAATAATTGTCTAGGATGTCTAGGAGCACATAAATAAGGGTAAGTGTTGGTGTATTAAGCTAGCAGAATAATACATTAGTGTAAGTATCTAATGTGAACTTGCAAATATAAAATAAAGACTGTACACACGCGTATATGTTTCCTAACGGCAGTTGCACCACTTTCCATCATCATCATTCTCGGGAGAGGCATCGGCGCCGATCAACTCGGGAATATAGTCCGTGGGAACCGGCATTGTCACTGGGGTTCCTATGTCAGCGACGCCTTGCTCGTCGGAGTATACATGCTCATCCAACAGTTGAAAATACCATGTTTCCCGCGTTTCGCGGATAAACCTCCACTTCGCGTAAGCGGGGTCATGTCTAGGATGCAGCGCAGGATCGACGAACAGTTCCTCGCGAATTATAAACAAATTCCAGGATTGGCACACACGACATTTTTCGAATTCTATGTGCAGTCGTTCAAGCTGAACAGGTAAGTCTGCAGGGAAATGAGGTGCATTCATATTGGAGGTAGCGTGCTATGTAATCGCAAGCGCCACACTATAATACCTGCAGATGGCAATGCTTGATTGCAAGGTAAGTAGCAGATGTTTGAAGGTATGGTTGAAGGTGCGTATGTCAGAAGAAACAAGGGGAAATGAATCTTCAAGGGTCGGGCAAGAGCTTTTGTATGGCTACTGCCCGACGCTCCAGTCCTACCACAAGGACCGAAGTAAAAGGGGGCTAGCCGCCACGATTTTTCGATGTAGTTGATGTTTGAGTGCTTAAAGATCATCCTTGGGTGCTCAAATATTTATCAAAAACATGTGCCGGGTGATATACTCGATATGGGTATGCACTTGTGAGGGCTGAAGAGGTGGGGGTAAAATTAATTCAAATTAAATAAAAAGGCCAGTCCTACCACAAGGACCGAAATGTTTCTCACGCTAGCTACCTCCACGAAGGTCCTGTGAAAATTCGGAGGCCCATGTTGTCAAGTTCGCGAGCTGCTCTTTCTGCAGTGTCTTGTCAAAAAAATGATCGGAGGTCATCTTCGCCCTCAAAATATCGGTTGAAGTTGCCTGGGTATACAAAATCCGAAAATATCACTGTGGTGTGGTTGGAATTTAGTGATTTTTAACGCTACCCATGCTTAATGTTGATAACGTAGCATGAAATTGCGACATTGTTTAGGCAAGCGGGCAAAGGGGTACTCAGTTTAGGTCCCAATGAGACTACAATCCGGAGGATAGGCACTAGGAGCATCAAGAGGATGGTTAAAAAAATTCTCGCGCGTCCGGTCCTTGTGATAGGACTGAACGAGATTCCAGTCCTTTCACAAGGACTGTCGGGCAGTAGCCATGTACCTGGTCGTGAATGGGCCGCGGGTCGTGCAAGAGTAGTGTACTTTTTGTCCAATCAAATTCGTATATCTCGCACATGCGGGATCACTTAGTCGCCGATTTTTTAATCAAAGACAAAAACACAACCGAGGCAGAAAACCCCATACACAGGCACATCAGCATATCGGCAAGAAACACAAGCCATTGACGAATGAACATTATACACTTCTACCACATTGTTAACATATGTTTAAGTATACTATTCTTATCGAAAAGTAGTCGAAAATCTAACCCTCGGGAGGTTGCAATCCTAAGTGCTCGAAATCAAAGTGGAATCAAGATAACATTCTGACTCGTAGCCGCCGTGGTTTCAATTGCCGCGACAGGTAACGTTGACGGTAACGTTACGGCTGAACCTGTCGGAACTTGAACCGAAAGGCAAGGTCGTTTCGAAACACACATCGAAAATACCCCAACGTGCATTTGTTGCCTTCCGCATTCCTGCACATATAACATTCATTGTAGTTCCTCCACAACATTCGAACAGTCATACCATGAGGAAGATAGTCAAAATTCCTCATTCTCATTCTGGGGGCAGTAGGGCATGTTGCATACATGCCAAGAACATAGGCAACAATACATTCTCGCTTGGATGGCATGGTTGGATGAGGTGGCAGGTAAAGAAAGTAAAGTGCCAAGCTGAAAGGTGAGTTGTGAGGACAAGGTAGGTGCTTAAATATCTCAGTAGTGTGGCCGCCGTGATTTCAGTTGGCCTATCAAATGACCTCTTTCAGGTGGGTCGGATCGAAGGCCCGCATGTCACAAACATAGCATGTCACAACATTGGAAATGTGAAACGTCGATAATAATTTCATTCAAAATATGTTCGAATACAATCATATTTAACGGTGTTCCAACGATAAGTCAATTTGCTCAATGACAAAGCTATATGCTGTCGCTATATAGCATCAATTCATCCGACGGAATTTGACCCAAGAGCTAAGCTCCTCTCTGAACACACGACAAAAAAGGCTGAGTGAGCATTCCATGCCTTCGCCGTCGACGCATTGCGTATTGTAGTTCTCCCACAACTTTTGGATAGTCATACCCGGCGGAAGAAGAACTGTACTGCCGCATGGGTAATACTCCCCGTGATTTTTGGCAAACTGGTCGATGTACGTGAAAACAGACTGCCGCTTGGATGGCATGACTATGGTAGAAGTAGAAGCAGGTGCGTCGCTGACGGGAAAAAGGGGCAAATGAGTAATTTAGGCAAGAAATAGAGCTTATGATCTTGGAAAGTCTTGGACCTGCCGAATTATTAGCCTATCAGATACCCGGTACTAGTCCGCTCGTATCGAAGGACCTACAAGTACATATCTACTATTACTTTGCGACGAAGGCGTGTCTGCGAAGTCCATGATTATTCTGTCTGCATTGTCAATCATTCTATGAAAGCAACCTCTGAAGTATGATTTTCGGGCACCTTAACTTGCAGATGCGCATCATCAACCGACCAAACGGAGTGAGACGGTAAAATGGATAAGAATATACAAAATCTGGAGCGTGTAAGTTGGAGTATACAAACCCCATTCTTGCTGTATACTTCTGAAAGTGAGGGGTTTTGAAAATTGTGGCGTCCCGCATTTCAATGCGCACCGAGGTAACGATTTGCCCGCCAGATATCTGCTGTCTCACGATGGGGCGACCCTTTGGCCGACCTGCAAAACATGCGACGCATTGGATTTATTTCCCAAAAGGATAGAAACTGCAGGTAGTCCCCATAGGACCAAGCACTCATGGAATTCCGTTCTGCTGGATGCCGCGTATCCCCCGGGTACTTAAACAAAGGTCGGCATCTTGCATATGGCTGTCCTAATATATGACCCCTTGCAAAACGACAGAAAAACTTATGCCGTGCGTAATCAGCTTTCCGACAAGTTTGGGGGGCTTTGCAGTAATTCGCAAGATAGCAGCCGGTACACGTTGCAAGTTGTGAACGATCTTGAAGCCCGCAGTGCAGGCAAACTGGGTACAAAAATTTCATCCGTAAAGGCAGATTATCATGCACGCTTGCGTCATACATTTGAAATTGTATCTTATGGTCCTCTTCCATCGATTTCTTGAGCGCTAGTTCTGAGGGCGAGGACTCTTCAGGGAACCATAGTAACCAAATGTTTTTATCTGGATTTTCCTTCCGCAAAGTAGCAAGTATTGTCATTGGAATTGATTGAACTGAGATGGATGGGAATAAAGGTGCGTCGATGAAGTGTCGAGCGGGGAAATGATTTTGGAAGAGAGGGGAATAGGTTTTATACCTCAATGGTCGTCGTGGTACCGCTCAACTTCATTTAACCAATATAATCAGGCAATCACAATGAAAGCGGAGGCATGTCACCCGCCCCATAAATGACATCGGTTCCACAACAACATATGTCGCCCATACCTTTGGAGAATATACTTTATTTACAATTGTCATATCAAGATATACCATACGTGTTTCATCAGCGTACTTCTGCACTGAGACAATAGGTTATTAAGACTATCAACAAATATTGACCTAGGTGCTGGCACCATGTCCTAGCAGGGAAATCATCATTGCCTAGCGAGCTTTACCGTCTACATCTCAAGGTATGGCTTACGCTTGGTCGACATTACACAAAAGTTCAAAATTTCTAGATCGCGAGATATGAGCAGTTTAAGTATGCGCTTAAGTATGGTTAAGTATGGGAGGTAGCTGAGCGGTATCCACCATAAGTTTTAAATGCCGCGGGCAATTTGATCCCCGAAGTGCGCAATCTGTTTAGATTGCTTCGGGCGACCTATTTATCAAATAAAAATATTTTCGAAACTTTTGTGTAATGCTGACCAAGCGTAAGCCATACCTTGATCTCTTGTTGTGATCGGATTCCGGCTTTCCGCCTTGTGCCGCTTGCCGCTTAGGTATAGGCCCCGCCGCGGCGGCTGCCTGTTGCTTGGCGGCCTTCTCGGCATCTGCCATCTCTTTCTGGCGGCCGTCTCTTTCTTGGCGGCCTTGTCGGCCTCGGCCTTCTCTTTCTTGGCGGCCTTCTCGGTCTCGGCCTTCTGTTTCTTGGCGGCCTTCTCGGATCTTCCTGCTGTTTCTTGGCGGCCTTCTCGGCATC
>LGRX02018535.1:0-16404 GCA_001247695.2 Cymbomonas tetramitiformis | reverse complement strand
GTCATCCATGTATCCTGCGGCCGTCCCTTATCATCCATGTATTCTGCGGCCGTCCCTTGTCATCCATGTATTCTACGGCCAGTCACGATGCTGATGCATAGCAATTGTCAGAGGATGCCATGCTTCATCGCCTTTTGCATTGGAGCTGAGCGGCGGAGCAAGCATGCCTCCGGGTGCCGTGATTGCAGCGGGTGTGCCGCGCCGCCGCCGAATGGATGTCTCTATGTGTATTTGGTGCAATCCCAGCTCCTGACCATGCACGCAAGTGCACCGGAGGAGTCAGAAACCGATGGGTGTTGGGACAGGGAGGCGGGGGGCGTGGGAAATTTGGATTGCCACTCGGACAGCGACAGTGAAGAAGCGGCGGTGCATCGGGATATGTTGCGTGTGCACATTCCACGTGGCACCTGGGCTCCACAGGCGACGCAAGCTGCGGGGATGACCCCTGGGGGCGTCGCTGCATGGTCCTTGTGGGTGAGCAAGGTACGGCGTAAACACATTCACTCGTGCCTCTGCATCCTCGGTAAACCTGCCTTATTCACCTCGCCGCCTTCTTGTTCCGTTTGCTCACATGCCGCACTCTTTGCTCCGAGCTTTCAGCACAGCTTGCCCTCAGGAAGAATGACCACCATCGAGCACTCACACCCATTACCTCAACCATACGTAGAGACAACCGTGCATATCTAGGAGGCTGATAATTAACATGTGCTCGCCGAAGCTGTAAAACCGAAGGCAGAGGGTGGTGACAACCACACTCTGTCTTCCCTTGATTTGTGCGGGGGGCACCGCGGTGCCCGCATTTGGTTTCTGATTACCATCATCATTCACATTGGAATATACCTGCTGTGCGCATTTAGCCAGCCGTTGGAGGGCATCCCGACAGCACACGCTTACTCCGTGCCCGGTGCGCTTACTGGGTGCTGGTGCGCGATGTTGCGTACCCGGTTGTGTTCATGCCTACGGGCGTTGCTGTCATCAATGCTGCTGCTACCGTGTCTCGCATTCACCCCCTCCTCTCCCACCAATCTCTCCCATGGCTCTCTCCCTCTTACCTGAATGATGCTCCCGATTAAAAATTCCCGGTGTGGCCCGTGCGAGAGAGGCACAATAAGTCCTGCGGGTCGTGTAGATCCCATCTGTCTCGAGTGCAGCTGTAAGGTTCCCGAATCCTTCTCACATCCACTGGGATGATGGTGGGCTGGCTTTTGTCGGCGGGCCTCATGCCGTTCAGTGTGTGGTATCTCGTCACGCCGCCGCCCTTTTTGTGCCCATTCTCTTCCGCTCACGATTGCCGTACCCCAAAATAGCATTTGCTGCGGAATTGTCTTTTAGGCATCTCGCATGTGTCAGCCTTCTCGACACGCTGACAATTTGGCAAATCAAAACAATCTGACAAGTGAGAAGCGATCTTTGCGGTTGCTCAAACCTGTACATGCGTCATCGTGGCGCCGGCCTGCCTTGTGCGTCATCGTGGCGCCGGCCTACCTTGTGCGTCATCGTGGCGCCGGCCTGCCTTGTGCGTCATCGTGGCGCCGGCCTGCCTTGTGCGTCATCGTGGCGCCGGCCTGCCTTTTGCGTCATCGTGGAGCCGGCCTGCCTTGTGCGTCATCGTGGCGCCGGCCTGCCTTGTGCGTCATCGTGGCGCCGGCCTGCCTTGTGCGTCATCGTGGCGCCGGCCTGCCTTGTGCGTGCATGCTAAGGCCTCTTGTGGGATGACGGTGAGGCTCAATCCAGTTGGTGTGCCTGGGGGCGCCGGCCGTGCAGGGCGCTCACTTGCATCTCGACGTTCCAGTGCAGAGTGCTGCGCTCAGCTTCCGGATCCGCTTCCCGAGCACCTTCGACTTTGGAAAGGGCGGAACTCTGCCAGGGCTGCACTGCAGAAGGTGCAGACCCGTGAGTGACCTCTGCCAGGGCTGCACTGCAGAAGGTGCAGACCCGTGAGTGACCTCTGCCAGGGCTGCACTGCAGAAGGTGCAGATGCGCCTGACGAGCACCGTATGGAAACGGAACTTCAGTTCTTGCACGCAGACGACTGCCGCGGGGTGACCATGGATCTCGGCTTCACCGGGGTATCCAGTGGAGAACAGCCACTTGCCTGTACTGCTCGTTGCCTGGGTCATGAGGCAGCTGCCTGTGGTCAGTCGCCCGCGCGCGATGCGCACACAAAGAATGGCAGGCTGCATGTGCTGGATTACCTTCCAGACCCATGAGAGCTCAGCATTATCTGATGAAGTACAGACTTGAGGTCAGTATTTCTTAATGAAGTATAGACTTGAGCTCGGTATTTCATGATGAAGTATAGACTTGAGCTCAGTATTTCATGATGAAGTATAGTCTTGAGCTCAATGTTTCCTAATGAAGCATAGTCTTGAGCTCTATGTTTCCTGATGAAGCATAGACTTGAGCTCAATGTTTCCTGATGAAGTATAGTCTTGTAATCAGTATTTCTTGATGAAGCATAAGATGCTGACATGGTATCTAGGGATGCCGGGAGTCCCCTATTAGCTGCCACTCAGCCGGCTGCCTGGTGAGTCCGCACTTTGAACGTCTCATGCAGTTTTGGGGTGGCTTATTCCCTTAGCCTGGCCGCACTCTTGGGAGTGTGCCTCGATGTCTTCTACCCAGCATAACCTTGCGTTGACGGCAGTGGTGCCTTACTAGGGTGACTCCGTGCTGCTCCTGTCACTGTACCCCTAACGATCAGTCTCCAGTTAATCCGTACTGAGAACGTTGGCGGTTGCATGGGGGGTCCTGTAGGGGTCTCCGCGTGCGATTTGGATGGAGATCAGAAGGCCGTTGCGTTGTCACCGTGGACGGAGTTCGGGATGAGGTATGCCCCCACGCGCTGCTTCACGCCTCGGTTGCTGTGGACGGAGCTCAGGCGGAGGTTAAGGTGAGAGCGCGGAGAGTTGTCTATGCTGCAGAACGTCACCTGTAGCACCTGATACCTTTGTATGACTGACGGCATTGGCAAGAGGGTGCCTGCGCTGCAGCTGAAGGCCCTGCGAGACAGGAGGATCAAGGTGACGCCTGTTATGCCGCGGTGTGCACGCGTTTGTCCAGGGCGGCATGCGAGACTGTCTCTTCCTCCACTCACGATGCCAACACAGTGGAGGCTGTTGCGCCAATCCATTTCTTACCTGCATGGGAGGACTCCCAGTGCGGTAGATGTGGCACCTTTTTGAAGAATCATGTCAGGCTCGAGTGCTACCCTGTGCCAAGTGTGCTACTGACCACCTCTCCAAACTGTTTGTGAGTCGGGAGCATACTTGCCGGAGTTGAGGGGTCGCGGGGACATGGGCTGACAGAAGCACGATGTTCTGTGGGAGCAGCCACCTGTGCTGAGCCCTGGCTGCTGGCACACGCTGCGGTTGCGTGTGTGTCTGCAGCCGCTACCCCCGTCAACCACCGCGAAGCCAAGTGCCGAAGGTGCACTTCATGGACCATCACTACCTCTGCGTGGTTGCGCTCACATTTTGAAGCTGCACAAACATACACGCAGACGCAGCTCGGGGCGTAGAGGTGAACCGGCTCCAGAAACACAGTAGCAGTGCGCCCGCAGTGCAGTTGTAGATGGGCTCGGGTGACCCAGTGAGGCTTAGGGGGTCCCATTCTTCACAAGTGAGCTCCGGAGAATCCGCATAAGTGTCCCGGAGTGTGTGCTGAATCCTTTGATCCCCGGTGTGAGTATATAGTGCAGCCGGTCTTCTGTGACTACGGTGTGCCAAAGGAGTCGGTCCAAGGATAAGCCACACGCGTGCATCAAGCTACAGATGCGACATGGGTGGTAGAGGTGGACCGGCCTCAGTGGCATAGCTTCAGTGCGCAGACCGAGCAATCGCAGAGGGCTCAGGTGGCTCCGTCAGGCTTAGGGGGTCCCAATCTTCACTCATGAGCTCCGGAAAATCCGGATAAGTGTCCCGAGGTGTGTGCTGAATCCTTTGATCCTGGGTGTGGGTACATAGTGCAGCCGACATTCTGTGGCTATATGGTGCCAAAAGAGTCGGTCCAAGGATACGCACACACAACGGGGCTCAAGTGTCGGAGGAAAACAAAAAAACTAGAAATCTACGCATCCATGCAGGGCGCGTGAAGAGATTTTTGGCCTCCTTTCGGCTCTCTTTTATACTTTTTATGTTTTGTGGTTGGCCGCTCCCTGTGTTTTCCCCACTCTTTTGTATGTTTGGTATATACCATAGGCGGAATATATTGTGGTATTGTATCCAGTGTCGGAGAAAGTAATGCGCGGTGTCACTCTCGGCCCCTTAGGAAGTAATGCACATTGTCACCCTCAGCCTCTTGGCAAGTTCCTTCAGGATACGCGGTGTGTTGTGAGTGGAGGGATAGATACGGGGCGAGGCTTTGAGCAGTCAGGGGGCGCGGTGACAGTTCCCAACAGAGGCCCGGTGATTGAGGCGCCTAGAGCAGCTTGGAGTGTGCATGCAAGTCGGCTTCGCCGGGATGGCTTCAGTGCGTGGGCGGAGCGGTCACAGAAGCGCTCCAGTGGCTCAGCGAGGCTCGAGGGGTCTCAATCTCCACAAAGCTCCGGGGAATCCGGCCAAATGTCCCGAAGTTGGAATCTCTTGATCCCCAGAATGGGTACATAGTACGGCCGACTTGTTTTTTCTACGGTGTTCCAGGAGCTTGGATAGAGGTTGTCAAAGAAGCTGATAAGCATATGCCAGACACACAGGGGTGGGTACATTGTGCAGCCGATCCTCCATGGCTATATGGTGCCGAAGGAATCGGCCGGAGGATACGCCACACACATTCACTTTCAATCGTTTTTCAGTAGCGTTGACCTGGAAGTTGACTCTCAGTATAGCACGCACACGTGCGCTGGTCCCCCTCAAAGGTGGACGGATTGCACACCGCCCTCACCCAGCGCCGCATAGGCTTGAGACAATGTTGCACATCACGCTGAATTGATGCATGATGATGGTAGCCGAGCTGAGGGGGGAAGGGGAGGGTTCACGGTGCACCCACACACAGCGTTACATGCGCCTCCTGCCACATGCGTTGCGCGTGTGCGGGGTTGGTGCGATGACACTCTCGTCGAGGAGATTGAGATCCCATGCGATGTTGCGGCCACCGCCACCGGGTTTGCGGGGGTACTTCTGTCATGCTTCTATGGCGGAGGCTCTTCGGACTGGGCAGCACCGGCATCCACCTCCATCGACTTTGATCGATTTGCAGTCCATCTGCCACAGCAGCACCTTTCGTCCCATCCCCACGGTGAGTTGGACTTCCCGCCTCTCCAGGCCCGTGAACATACGGTGCTTTCAAGCTGAAAAGATTGGACCCAAACAACTCTGACTGCTCTTTAGCCCAAAGTGAGCGTGCACATTTCATTAGCTGCACACGTGGCGCTTGCAGCCTCCCCCAATGCTTTGGCCAGTTATTCCTGAACTGAAATGCGAGCGGGAAGTACACACAAGCAATAAGCACTGCAAGCAGGAATGAGGTGCTTACTAGTTTCATTAGAAATTACGTTTCTGGCAAGTCTTATTCTCCCTCTTAGCTACTAGCCTCTCTGGCTAGCTTTCCTCCCTCTTAGCTTCTAGCCTCTCTGGTGAGCTTTTCTCCCATCAGTCTCCCAACTCCCGAGCCAATGGCTGGATGAGTGTCTCTCTGGTCTGTCAGATAGCTGGTTGCTACGAAGAAGTTGCGCTGCAAGTTCCGCTGCCTTTCTGGCCTCTCTGGCTGAGCCTCTCTGGCTTCTTCTCGGCAAACGGAGACTAGTCTCCTCTCTGCTGCGCGACAACTTCCCCGCAGCAGCCTCTCACCCATCCCTGCACTGAGCAGGGGCTCTCCTGACAGGAGTCCTGGTCTGTGATGGCACGAAACAGCAAATACTAAGACAAGTAATTGAAATAAACTTCTGATAAATCAGCACTGAGATAATAATGTATGAAACCAACTGTTGTGCAAATAACGATACTAATCCCGGAGCTACTGCTGGCTACTCATAAGCTTTTCGGTTTGCGCCACAGACCTTCTTCAGTGGGCTTTGCACGAACTAAAAACAGAGTTACAAATCAAATACGTTAAGGTGTGAAGAACCAACTACCGCTGACCGCAGAGATAACAGATAACAGAGATAACAGATACTTCGGTTCACGTGCCATATGACGCCCCCGCCTTGCTCTTGCATGCGTCATGCATCACTAGGGTATTGGTGGCCTTGATTAGCGCATCGCATGTCATTCATCGTACATGCCAATGATCTCCGGGGGTGGACGAGGACGAGGATGCAGGGGGCACACAGAACCAAAGTCACACCGACCACCGGGATAGCAGTGGCAACCATGTAATCCCGCTGGGCCGTCCTCAGTGCCCGCCCAAGCTAGCGAGACCGGCTGTCATCTTTTGTGCAAGCCCCGGGCGTTGCGGCACCTTGTACCTCTCCTCTCTGTTGGCGACTGCCGAGGCCTTCTCCACTGGCAGCGCCGGGGGTCCCCCAGAGCCTAGAGCCCTGCAATCAACACACGAGCCTGCCCCTCAGGTACGTTGGCTCCCACTCTGCATGCGAGCTCTTATTGGGACATATCGCTACCTGCAACTCGTGAGCCCATTTTCTAGGCATGTGGGCATTTACCGGATATCCGTGCTCTGATTGGTGCAGTTGCGCAGAGCTTTATGTGGCTTCGTATGTTCAGCGTCTCGCTGGATGTTGTATTAGAGGGGGTACGAAGTCACTGCGTGTTCAGCAAAACCCATGTCCCTTAATCACACGTTCCATATTTTAAGAAAGTGTGCCATGTGCTGGATGTTGATAAGTTTTCGTCTTGATTCCTAGTGCTACAAATGCAGTGAATTTTACCTTCGGAGACCGTACTTGTGCCTATCCTTGTGCCGACTCCTTTTGCACCCACATTGGGGATCAACGGATTCAGCACACACTTCGGGACACTTATCCGGATTCTCCGGAGCTCACTAGTGAAGAATGGGACCCCCTAAGCCTTACTGAGCCACCCGAGCCCTTCTGCATCTGCACCGCCGGCGCACTGCTGTTGGGTCTCTTTAGCCGGTTCACCTCTGCCCCCCGAGTTGCCAGAGCCATCCCTCCACCACCAAGCCAATGCACAGGACGCCCCCTCTACTCCCTGCGGCTCACTGGGCCACCTGAGCCCCTCTGCGACTGCCCTGCCGGCGCACTGCTGTTGTGCCTCTGAAGCCGGCTCACCTCCGCCACTCGAGCCACTCGAGCCACTCGAGCCATCTCTTCACCACCAAGCCCTCACCTCGGAGGGTTTTCTAGAAAAGGCCTTACCGCTTACCGGGCACTGTCAAAGGACTGAAGGGGGGCAGCGGGAGCGGCAGTCAAGAGGCTCTGGGAGGCAGCAACGAGAGCGGGAGTCGGGAGGCTCTGGGAGGCGGCGACAGCGGGAGTCGGGAGGCTGTGGGAGGCGACGACAACGGGAGTCGGGAGGCTCTGGGAGGCGGCGACAGCGGGAGTCGGGAGGCTCTGGGAGGCGGCGACAGCGGGAGTCGGGAGGCTCTGGGATGCGGCGACAGCGGGAGTCGGGAGGCACTGGGAGGCGGCGACAGCGGGAGTCGGGAGGCTCTGGGAGGCGGCGACAGCGGGAGTCGGGAGGTAAAAATGATGACCCATGAATAATAATTATAATTATTTATGCCCCAGGTCATTCGGTTCTGATCTCACATTCAATCTCACAGCAGGGTCATATTTGTATTTCAAGATATAAATTTACATTCTACTATCGAATATTCTCTACCTACAAATGAGAAGACAGGCAGGCTGTTGTGCCCCCACGTGCTCAAGACAATAATTACTACTTGCTGACGGTGGCAGGGCAATACTCGAATAACTGATGACATGGCCAGGGCGATTATCGCAAACCGGTGACATCAGATTCGCTCCTATTCGTTCCGCGTTCACGCCCACCTCTCGCACTTCAATTCATTCTATGGAACCAAGGTAACAGGTTTGGGCGGTTTTGGCAACACCAAGCCCGATTTTCGTTGCTGTCGAATTTACGAGCAATATTATATATACACACACACACACACAAAGGAGTCGCAAGGATACGAATACACACACACACGTATATATATATATAGTCTCCTGTGGCTTCGGGGTGCCAAAGGATTCGCAAGGATAAGCATACACACACACGTACGTGTAAGACTTACGAGTTCGCATCGAGATGTCGGTGATAAATGAAGATTCCAAGCTCAAAAACAAAAATCTGATACGAAAGCGGCTAACACTTTGGAGGCTTCGGTGCTTGCGATGCAACGCTTTGCTCCCGACGACCATCACACGAAGGTCCGTCAAAAGTGGTACACAATGTTTCGAAGCATGTCAAAAGAGCTTGTGGAGCGGGAGGTCTTCGATTGCAGATGGTCGACGTCGTGCGATGAGCGTCACGTCGACCCACGCCTGCTCGAAGAAACGGCAAACAAATCTCATTTAGAAACGTCGTGCGTGTACCGAAATCGGGAAGTGCCAAAGTACGCGTTTTGCAAGACACTCGATGCATATCAAGATATTGTCAATGTGCTGAAAATGGATGTGTCCGTCGAATTTGACTTCGTGTACAGCAGCTTTGCAAATGACCCTATGTACATAAAAGATATTCGAACCTCTTACCCTGAAATCGATGTCGCGGTGCCCCCGTCTCTGAGACTAAAGAAGACGCAGTTCACACTCTGTGATTTCGAAGTTAGCGAAGGCGACGATAGTAGCGGAACACCGATTTCGGGCATACCGTTAACGTGGCCCCTGGATGACGAATTTCTTCACGACGATTCGGATACCGACTTTTACAAGAACGATGTTACGACAACCCCGTTTGACGCACTCGCCGCCTTTTTAGGATATCTGATGACCCGAAGAAACGACTCCAAATTTCTGAACACGACCGGTATTCATATCGAGGACGTCGTAGAATCGATCGGCTTGCTTTCGCGCGTCAGAGTCACTCTGTCAGATGCGACTCCTGAGATCTCTCTGGGTGAATTGTTTGAATACGAAAACTTAGATCCTATGAATAATGACGTAGAAGGCAACGCATTCTCTTCTACCCCGAAATCTCTTGGAAAAGTATACGCCGCCAGTTTCATACACGCATACAACGACGTGCAAGGAGTGCCGATGCTAATGGACTTGATACTGTGGAACAAAAACCAAAAAGAGATTTTTCGGACGTCGTGTATTCCTCTCGCCTTGGAAAACAATGGCTTGGTTAAGAGTCCCTTGCTTATCAACTACCCGCGTTTTAAGACATCTCAACCGGATGTACGTGGCGGGAGATGACGCCGATAAACGAAAGGCGGAGGATGTGGCGCACGCGCTTTTCGCGTATCACCGTAGTATAGATATCGAGAAAAGCTTTTTCGGCGTCGATGCCGATCAGCAAAGTAATGACCCGTTGCTTCGTTGTCAAATAAGACACTTTTAACTTAACATATCGAGGCACCATGGATACCACAGTATCGTTCCGGAGGCATCCGGTGCTGCATCCAGCTCAAGCAGTGCACGGACACGCGTTGTTCCAGACCTTGAAAGAGAACATCGCCGTCAAATAATGGACTCTGACAGCTCAGGTGACGATCGCAAATCGCGTCGTCGTCTCGAGTTGGAACATTCAGTTTGGAATGTTCACGGGTCAAATTCTGACAGCGAAAGTGACGGTCAAGAATTACGCCGTCGTCTCAATTCCATCCGGGACCATGCCGCTGCCCTCTACCCGCCCTAGAGTCTGGTCTCAAGAGAGCTTGCCCACCCACGCCACGGCCGGAATCCCCAAGGGCTGCCCCAAGGGGGTGAGAATGATAAACTGGGTTGCCCCCATCCGAACCTGCGCACCCAGTTCCTGAATGCTTCTCACATCCACGGGGATGATGGTGAGACGACTCACGCCCAGCCATGCGTTCTCTCTCTCGTTTTTACCGGCGGGCCACCTTCTCTCTCTCTCTCTCTCTCTCTCTCATTTTTACCCTTATGCCCTTATTGCCCGAGGGCCGCGTGTGCGGTCAGTCGACGGACACCCGGCCTAGGACCAGTGCGTGCCCCTCTCCACACCCGCAACCCAAGCAAGTATTGTTCCTGAGCCCTTCCCCTGAGAGCAAAGTCGAGTCCGCACCCAAGGTATCAGGTACAGGTGCGCAGTCTCACTTATTGGCCCAAAGTCTCGAGTTCTGCTTAGCTCTCCTTGGTCGTTGGCGTTATGCGAGTGCCACGTTGGTGGACTCGGTAACCTGCAGTCGTTGTGACTGTAGTTGTTAAACAAGGAAGGACGGCAGGAGGGTCCCGACGACAGTCAAGCTGTGTCACGAGTCTGTATCCTGGTATCTTGCAGTATGGTAACTCTCCTTTGCTCTCCCCCGTTCTCTTCGCATTCACCCCCTCCTCTCCCACCAGTCTCTCCCTGGCTCTCTCCCCCTTACCTCAATGATGCTTCAGATTAAAAATTCCCTATGCGGCCCGTGCGGAAGAGACAAAAAGAGTCCCCGGGTCGGGTAGATTCCATTTGTCTGATGTACAGCTGTAAAGTTCCTGAATGCTTCTCACTCCAATGGGATGATGGTGGGCTGGCTTTTGATGGCGGATCTCATGCCCGCGACAAATGGCAACAACTTTTGGGGTGCCCAGAGCGAGTAGGGGAGACCTTGGTAGAGCGTGCACCGCAGCTGGGGATCCCTTGTTTGGTTTGAAACCTTTAGCTTTCCTGGGTTTGAGCACCGGAATGGAATATTTCCATGACGGACCTGCGGTGCAAAGCTGGATGAGCTCCCAGCTACCCCACATTTTCGGCTGTCGTTTGTGTTTGTGATGGCTTTGCTGTGTGCTTGGTTTGGGATGTGTCGAAGCAAATGGTATCTTGCCACGGCCCCGCCCTGTTCCTGAATGCTTCACACTCCACTAGGATGATGGTGGGCTGGCTTTTGTCGGCGGATCTCATGCCGTTCAGTGTGTGAATGCTGAGAGGTCGTAATGACTGTGTCCGAGCGCAGCCCCGTCTTCAAGTCGCTGATGCGATTGATGTTTGTGCAGGTGACCTATCTCGACTTTCCAAAAACTCTCCGGTAATGAACCTCCCTGTATTTCTATGCGCGTGTGCTTAGGGGATACTTCCGATCATCTGTGGCTGCATGATGCTAGAGGAATCGGCGCAAGGTTAAGCCATACACACCTACTCGCCTACTCACACACATCTAGATCTGTGGCGGGACGCAAGGGTCTCGGGGAACGCAACCTGGGAAGTACAGGCACGCTTCCGGTGAGGCAGGCAAGGCAGGAAGGATGGCATCACGGCTGTTGGAGAGCTTGGAGTTTGTGCGGCATGAAGCGGAGAATCCTTGGGAAGTGGAGGGTTGGGGAGTGGGTACCACAGAGGCTAGGTCCGCAGAGGTGTCCGTGGGCGCAAGCGGGCCCATGCAAGCGGCCTCGTGTGCGGCTATTTGGTGCCAAAGGATTCGGTCAAAGGATAAGCCTCACACAACCCGTTCTACACCAGGGAGCTCCGGGAAATCTGAATAGGTGTCCGGAAGTGTGTGCTAAATCCTTTGATCCCTGGCGTGGGTACATAGTTTAGCTGATCGTGTGTGCCCTTGGTGCTCAGTCCACGCACTGCGTGGGCCCCATCCGGCGCAAGAATGTAGAGATCTACGGTGAATCGGCTGCCAAGGCCAATTTCCCAACGTCTTAATAGCTTTAAACAAGTCTTGAATTTTTGAGACCCCGTTAAAACTGCCGTGACTTGCTCAAAACTGCTCAGATCTGCTTCATGTGGTCCGTACGGGCCTGGTCGGCTGAATGTGAACATCCGGCGCAATCTCTGAAGCATCGGGCCTCCGGAGTGTTGAAGGTGACTATTTGGATCATTTTGCCAGAATATTAGCGAAAGAAAGCAGGATAAAGAGTCACATGCAAGCAGAAAAGGCGTAGAGCAATACCACTCCAAAAAGAAGCTGCTGCCGTGGCTCGAGTGGGCCAATTCTTCTCTTCTTTCGGGGCACTCATTCAACTGGTTATCTGGTACCATAGTAATATCTGTATATGTTACAGCACAGGCGGGCTCATGCAAAGGATTTTAGCACAGGCAGGTTCATGCTAAAACGTGCGAGCAGATGCTAGCGGCGGGCTCATGCTGTAATATATATATATCAGATCTAACCGATTAAAAGACCTGCTAATCGGTTCCAGATAACCAGTTGAATGAGTGCCCCGAAAGAAGAGAAGAATTGGCCCACTCGAGTCACGGCAGCAGCTTCTTTTTGGAGTGGTATTGCTCTACGCCTTTTCTGCTTGCATGTGACTCTTTATCCTGCTTTCTTTCGCTAATATTCTGGCAAAATGATCCAAATAGTCACCTTCAACACTCCGGAGGCCCGATGCTTCAGAGATTGCGCCGGATGCTCACATTCAGCCGACCAGGCCCGTACGGACCACATGAAGCAGATCTGAGCAGTTTTGAGCAAGTCACGGCAGTTTTAACGGGGTCTCGAAAATTCAAGACTTGTTTAAAGCTATTTAAGACGTTGGGAAACTGGCCTTGGCAGCCGATTCACCGTAGATCTCTACATTCTTGCGCCGGATGGGGCCCACGCAGTGGCCACGCGGCCGCACTCTGCATGATGTGCGGTGTCGTTCTCTTCGCCAGCACTTCCCGCACTTTTTTTCCTTGAAAAGCAAATTATCAAGCATCTGGTGTGCATGATTGTGTCCACCACCAGCTCCTTTGCATACACTTCCTTTGGTGACGGATCTCCAAGCACAGAGAGGAATCCTCGTCAGAAAGTTGCCGTCATACCATGCTCGGAGGATCAGACCATTTCACACATCGTTCGTGGTTGGCTGACTTTCACCAACCACCACTGCTGGAGATACTAGCCATGGTTACCCTAAGTCTGCCCGTGGGTTGTGTGTTTGTGGCTTATCCTTGGACCGCTTCCTTTGGCACCATGTGGCCACACTTCGGCTGTCGGGGAGGAGAGTGTTGTCATAGCCACGTTGGGGTGCGGAGGGCGCAGAACACACACGCTTGCTGAGACCTTCGAGCCCAAGGCAGGGAAGGGATTCGCCCTTCGGCGCGCGATCGGGGAACTTGGCACCGATGGAGTCTACATCGAGACAAGTCACGTGCGCTGCTGCCTACCTTTGCCCCCGCTTGAGCTGTCAGAGCCGTTTCGAGGCGACTGCAGGCGGCGCGTATTTCTGCGGTGTGTGCGGGTGTGTCCAATGTGCAGCTCGTCATCGGCGGACGCGGTTGATCTCGATCGATGTGGTTTTGCAGTTGCATGGCGGCGGCCGGTTTGTTCGTCGGTGCTGCTTCAGGGGAGGTGGGAGGCTTCCCCTCATGCATCATGCAAGTTGGTGTGTGCCAGTGACTGAGCTCGCGGGATTTTGGGCCAATCAGATGTTTGTGAAGACCTGGATGGATGTTGCATATGAGATGCTCGCAGGTACTTGAGGGTTGGGGGGGGGTTCCGGTCTATGCCTGTTATGCCAGTCCACTTGCACATTTCCCAATGCGGCAGTATGTGGCGACTCTCTCACTGCTGGTATCTGATTGGTGCAAGCGCAGGAGTCGCAGACATCCATGTTGTTATTCTCCGCAGGTGGGATCTTGTAATCGTCTGGCCCCACTCTCACAACTCCCATCGTGCGGCCTTAATCTCAAGAGACCATCGTACGGCTGTCCGGAGATCCCACTCCCAAGAGAACCATCTTGCAGCTGTCTGGAGGCCCCACTCTCACAACGACTATCGTACGGCTGTCTGGAGGCCACTCAAGAGACCCATCGTGCGGCTGTCTGGAGGCCCCACTCTCAAGAGAACCATCGTGCAGCTGTCTGGAGTGATATCTCCGCACAACTCAATACGACAATACAACTCTGAATAGGTGGAGTAGTATCGTTTCATGATGTTTTTTTGTGTGTGATACTCTCTTCAAGGTTATTACACGTGCCGGGGGACTCGTGGTCTTTGACCCAGATGTGGGGTACTGGCGCCGCTGTGAACGGGGACGGCCGCCGGGTGGAAGTGGGTTTTGGGAAGCGGTTGTCCCTGTGGTGCCATTCTGGCGGGCACTGCCTCTTGGAGAGCTCGGTGGATTCGTCTGCCTTTGCTGCAAGGAGAGGCAGAGGGTGGTGAAGTCCACGTTCTGTGTGTTCCCTTGATTTTTGTGGGGAGCACTTAGGTGTCCGCATGTTTTCATTTTTTACATGGGGTGTCCATGTTGTGTGGTGTGACTGCATTCATGGCATAACCATGGACCAACGGGTCCCATCCATCGACCGTGAGCCACTGGGGGGCATGCCAGCAGGGTTCGCTTACTCCGTAACCCAGGGACCAACTATTGTTGGACGATGATCGGTCACATCGTATCATCTTTCCATGCTGCTTTGCATCTGGGTTGGGAATATGTATGAGTTGGTGGTATCTTGTCACGGCCCCGCCCTGCTCCTGATTTGCTTCTCACGTCCACTGGGATGATGGTGGGCTGGCTTTTGTCGGCTGATCTCATGCCGTTCAGTGTGTGATACACTCTCCGGTACCCGATGGCGAGGTCTTCCTAGAGTGAGGAATTGTTGCGCTGAATTTTGCAATTCTCGTGCAGTGTAGACTCTCTGTAAACTCACATACAGCCATCTTTTTTCACGTCACCTGTGGAACAGATTTCGAAATTCTTTCACACAAACAGTATCTGAGAGCACTTATACATGTCTCGCACATGAGTATGCCTTCTTGAAAAAGATAAAAAGATGCCTTCTTGAACAAGTAAGTGGTTGTAATCTCGCAAATTTCTTCAAATACATACATGTGTTGTGTTCTCCATACGTTCGAATTGGCATTAACATTTGCATTGATCACTCAGAGCGGCATGTTTCCGGTTTGAGCATTATGGAAGCGCCATCAGGGGAGTGCCGTGACGCTGATTGCCGTGCATACAGGTATGTGCCAGAGATGCTGATGAGCCGTGCATCGCTTGGACACATGCGGGGAGGCGTCGCGTACCTTGCTTCTGAGCAGAAGGATGACGTGTCCCCTCCTAATGGCTGGATCAATACAGCCTTCGCACCCTGTACAATGGCACGCCCTCCGAGGTTGCTGCAGCCGGTGAAGAATGACAGAGTGCAATCAGGTCACCCTCAATCCTCCTTGGTAGGCGTCCTTGCTCTCGAAAAGCCATCAGCCACAAAGTGAACGTAGCAGTGAAAGCCCGTGCGCCCTGAATCAACGAGTCATCTCACTTTGCCATGATTGAGGGGTCCCACCATGCTGTGCCTTGGGTGACTCTCACCTCACACGTGTGGCATGCCTAACGCACAGCGCCAGGGTGTCAGCAGGTGGTGCGCAGGAGTGGCATGACTCTGTTGAAATCCAGCTCCAGCTGCTGATGGGATATCATGTGGATGTTGAGGCACGCGTGCAACACATGATTAAGACGTATGCCTCCAGGTTCACCTTCGTTGAGACCACTCTCAAGGACCTGAATACCCCAGAAGGTGTCGGAAAGTTATTCTCCGCCCTCAAGTTAAGGTCAGCGATCTCTCCCGTAATTTTCGTCAGTAAACAGATGCCCGCACAAGTCTGTGATCACCCATAGCACCCTATCACAAGTGCAATGATGTCCGTCAACCCCTCCCCACGCCCGCGCCTTCCCCCTTATCTCTCCATCCTTTCTATGCCCTGTGGCACGGAGGCTGTTCATGGAATTCCTGGATGCCATATTTACAGCACTGTTCGGAATTGTATACTGGGCCCCGCCTTCTGCTCGGTTGAGCATCATCGAAGCCGCATGGATCTCCGAAGCACTCGCAGGGTTCAGCAATGTGTGCGGCGTCTGCACTTTGATGAGGAGTAGGTGCATGGTATGAAGGTATCTCGGGCACAATAGCTCGCAAGGTCACAAGACTTTGGAGCAAGTATAGCTTCGGATGGTGAGACTGCATATGCCATTGCTGACTCTAGTCAAGTGTGAAATAATGACCTTCGCGTGGAGTGTGAGGAGGACATTCAAAATTACTAGCCCACAAATCGCTCTACAGACGCATGCTTGCATTCTGCTATATTATTTTCTGCTCGGTTGCTTGAAGGAATCTTGGATGTGGACTCACCGTACCACACCATGTTCTATATGGCACATCCCCGGTGACATATCCCCGGGCTTGCATGCACTTTCGAGGATTCCTTTGCAGTAGGGCACCTGCTGTGATCCCCTGATATCTCACTGGCTCTCCCTCATTTCAGTTGAGAAAGTACTGTATTTGGAGACCTTGAGGTGTGCATGCAGATGTCTCTGAGAAGCTAGAATTGGAGCTATTGCGCTTGTCACTTGAGCACCTCCCGGGAACTTGAGCCTACATTTGCACTGTGCAATGTTTCCCCACGCAGACCAACACCGTCAACGTGGCGAACGGTTGCAGAGCC